>CM031235.1:210351050-210552723 GCA_018340775.1 Taxus wallichiana var. yunnanensis | reverse complement strand
AAATCTAAACCATGTTGTTTTTGTTTTTTGGGCACTCGGCATGAGTTACATTAAATGTAAGATGCAAGTGATAAGATAGTGTTTCTATTGGTCAATTACTTTAAACATAATCAGAGCTTCACAAATGAAATAGTATAAATGTTTCAAAAGAAAAAGCATGTCAAGTGAATGCACATTACAGAAGGCATATGAACTGCTTCAAAAAATGTTTAAATGTGCTTTCGTGAACTACAACGATTTTGCATACATGCACGAAATGGATTTATTAAAAAGGCCTTTAGAAAATTGCATGCAAATTATGTAGCTTTGAAAAAGTAAGGCCAGGGTTCAAAACATTTACTAACATATTCTGCAAAATATGTAAAAAAAAAAAGGAATGTCAGATCACTACAAAGGGGGTGTTTGAGACAATAATAGAGACAATACTTTCAACTAAATTGTCTCAAATAGAGCCAATAAAAGTTGTGTATTTCCCTCAAAGTGGGTGTCTCTAATTATTGCCTTTCTTCTGAGACAATATAGATTAATAAATATTTTGTCTCGAGAGACAATATCATTTTTGTCTCTGTAGAACAATATCATTTTGTCTCCGTGAGAGACAATATAGAATACTAATTCTTTTGTCTCTCTGCAGACAATACTAATTTCAAAATTTGTGTCTCTTCAGAGACGATACAAAATGTAAAGGATAAAAAAACTGAATTTCAAGAATAAATAATAACCAAATATCATCTAATGTAATCAATCTAATTACAAATAATCTACAATGTAAGAGTGGGCCAAGAATCATTATAAATTAAAAACAATTTGTCGTAGACGTGCCCACAAACGTGTCCACAAACAACTGATTAATATCAAATAAGATAAAATACAAAATTGTACCAAATATCGCAACCCTCGGCATACAATCAGACACATAGTTATTGAGTTAAAATTAGCAATCGCATCCGAAGGTGCAATGGACACGATTGATAGGGTGAGAAAATCAAGCAAACAACAAGTGGATGAAAATCGAAAGTTAATGAGTGTCATTATGAACCTGAAATATGGGAATGACCGGTAACAATGTTGATGTATTAAAATGACATGTTTTTTCTCCACATTTTAATTTCAAAGAGGATGATACATTATCGGCTGCATCAATTTGTGATGGAGATACACAATTAGGGAGCAACATGAAAGTAAATGGCATACATGTAGAGGGAAAATGCTCTGAACTCACAAAGGTATGTTTTCAACAAAAGAAGCATTTGGTATCAGGAGGTTTGGTATTCCCTCAGCTTGAATTGAGGAATCTCTTTCATAACGCTTATGAGACATGTAATTTTGTAAGGGAATATCTTATTTCAGCGAAGATTCCTTTGTTTCCGTGATATACCTGAAGAAACTACCAAGTGTCAATAAAATGTCAAAAAATACACAATAAAAATTTAAAATGTAGTCTTAAAAGCAAGGCTTCTTCCATCGAGCTAAGTAAAGGAAGATTGAAAATTTATTATCGAGTTCGATGGAAGTAACACATTCTACAACATGAGCAATAGGGCCCAACTCGCAATGGTTCATCCGCAGATAATGAGCACACCATGATGAGTTATAACCAACACATTACATGTAACGTGAAATGAAACAACATTGTTTAAAATAAAAGTTTGTGCATGTACTTGGGAAAACAAAAAGCTTACGAAATTGTTATCCAACCGTGTACAAAAGAATGAGAAAGATATCAAAATTTGTATTGCATTTCTACAAATTAATAAGATACAAAGTATGATAATGTTTTTGATATTTAAGGTAAATATATTGATATTTATGTTGAAACTTTTAAGTTAGAAATACTCGATATCTATATAATTCAATTGTTACCAATTAAAAGAAAGTAACCAACCTCAAAATAGAGTTTGGAATGAGTAGGAGACATACAAAGTGTCATAATTTTTTCGATATTTAAGCTAGAGATATTGATATCTATACTAAAACTCATGTGATATCTATACTGAAACTCAGGTGCACAACTTCTGACTCTTTAGAAATGCTCAATAAGCCATGGCAGTGGCTTTGGCGCACTAGTGTCTTATCACTTAAAATGGAACATTAATGCAAAAAATTTTTAACCCATTATGAAGGCTTATCTTGCCTCCTGTCAGAAAGTATATTGGCATGTAATTCAACTTAAACATAGATCCCCATATATATTTCAGATCTCGAGGTCATAATAACACCATTAACCAGGAGTTGATGTACATCAAATGCATGCCCTCGGTGTTTTAAGTCTTTTAAGATACTAGATATAACATCAAAGACTTCGCTTTAATTTTGGAAAATAAATATATTTAGATACTAAGCTTCAACAAGAGAGAAATGAATGTGGGTCATTGTCAAAGGACAATAGAACGAATTCTCAACTCATTTAGAAAGTCAGCAAACAATGTGTGACTCGTTACTAGCTCGACTAAGTGTAAGTAGTTACCTAGTCAAATCATTTCAAGGATATGAAGTAAGCAAGGAATCAACATAGATATTCAAAAGCTTTATGATCACATAGAATGACCCCTCGAAAAGTTAATACTTAATGACTTCAAACCTAGAGACTACTATAAAAAAATCTTTCCAAATTTCTCTTCAAAATGTCCTTCGATTACGGTTAATATTGAACTGAAATGACGACTTTCATATTTAGATCTCATTAATAGATTTAATATCCAAGAAATCAAAACATACTTCCCCTTACATGGTGAAAGCTCTTGTATGAATTAATGAAATAAGGTAAAAGGAAAACCCATCTCGATAAAGACATTTAACTCGATAGAATTATCGGGCTCAAAGCATGAAGAAAACACAATACCATATTATCTCCTAATATCTTTCTTCAAACATGTAAGAAAATGGAAGTGTTGTATTTCTAATTTAGTTCTATGATGCATGTTTGTAATAACAACTACATTTATTGTAAGTTTCTCCGATGGTAGTATTTCACTTGATAGAATTATCACTTGTTCATAAAGCAGTGTAAGATAATCGTCAGACACCAAATTATGCACTTTAGAAATTATTTAGCTCCTCTTATACTACTATTTAGATGGTTCTCAAGTGAATAAAGTACTAATTAATCTCACCTTTTGGCCATCTTTATTTTATATTTTATTTCATAGTTCTCGATATTTTCTAAAGACTTATCCATCCATTTCACAATTGCCATGTCATTTTATCCCAAACTCCGTGGCACCCCTAACCTATACTCTGGGCACCCCACTGGCGCCTAGTCCCACTCTTGGTGCCCCGATCTACGAACATCCTTTCCCCGCTTTATTTTGGGGCCATTCTAGCCATTTTTCATCCTTACCCTTTTCATACTTGGCCTTTGCTTAGGATTAATTATGAAATTAAGCTTGAGATCCCTATAAATATAAAGTTATAAGACCATAATGAGGGTCCTAACATCACATACTACTATCACTCCATCTAGAGTTGCATCCACTACATCACTTGCATCCATATAGTGTCATGCATCAAGGCTAGGAGATCTGCATCACACACACTACATAGGGATTCTATTCTATTCCATACACATGTTATTTACATTTTCTATAGTTAATATTGCTCTGCTCCTTCCCCAAAGTGCGACTAACACAATAAAACCTAGGGAACGACATGCACACACTCACCCGTAATCCACATCTCGGGTCCGAAATTTAGTGTAACACTTAGTGATAAGACCACTAGTTTAGCAATTGAGGTCATCCAACCCATTCATTCTGCATCTTTTATTTTTCCTAGGTTTGATACTTCATCTTGTATTACATACATCAATAAACAACTCATCCTAAAATTCAATACTTACAAAAAGGTAGTAGTTTCAATTAACTTGACTATACAAAACTGATCTCGAGCTTTTACAGAGAAACAATAATGTGTTTATGGATCAATGACACACTCTTGTTCTACTTGCTTCATACTTGTATGATGAGTGATCACCTTCTAAAATGAACCCCACATCACACACACCTATCGGGGCAAATGCAACCCTCCCATCTACACTTCTCATGCGTATCGTAGCACATTATCACTTTACATAGCATCTACACATCTTAGTTAGTGTAGACGCCTTAACCGACTTTCTACGCAGCTTTAATACTAAAATTGCACTAATTATCCTATTTTCTATCATTTCATTATAATTAGTAATTTCTCACTAATTAGCTAACATTCCCCTTCATTTTGGTCAATTAACGACACTTTGTTAATTAACTAGCCTTCCCCATCCTAGATGTCAATTAACGACACTTCGTTAGTTATAATCCTCTTTTAATTAATTAATTAACCATTATTAATTAATTAAGCCTTTTAATCTTTTATTTAATCAATAAACTCTCTATTGGTTAAATCCCCTTTCAAACCGCTCAATTGCTACTAATTTCCTTCTAAATCACTTTCAAATGATTTTTAAACTTATCTTGGTCTATTAATTAATCCTAGCCGATTAATTAAATCATCTCCAACTCCCATGAGAGTCGCTAATCCTATATTAATATCTTCTAATAATACTTATCCATTTCTAATTCTACTCTACTTTTATCCCACATTCACTAGGTCAGCAAGCTTCTTCCAAAGTGAAAAGCTATATAAAGAACCCTGCACACCTTGTTCAAATTTACACCATGTCCTTTTAAGACATCTCGCATATGATAAGAGCATTTAAATATTGGACCTTGCTTATTGATCAAGCAACCATTTCCATCTTCTACTTGGCAAAGAATAATAAGAGAAGAACTTCACATGGGAATTAAGTACTATAAGTGAGATCTCTTCCTCTTCCATGGAGAATTTCCTTTGATTGCACGTAGCTACATTCACTTTCACTAAAGGAGTACCTACAATTACAAAGCACATCCAAATATCAAAGGATTGGTTTTGCATTTAATGTTCTTAATGTTTTATGCACTAGTTTAAGCTTTTCCTTTTTAGCTTTATCATGATGTTTATGTTGTTGATTAACTAAGTTAGGAATCTATTTGGTGTTAGTTTCCTTTCATTAGCTTAGATTAATTCAATCACATGCATACAATTAGCTTATACTATTTACATGTTATACTTTGTTTCCTATCTTAGTCAATACTTAGTATGTCATTATCTTTTCTATACAAACATATACGTTCACATGGTGTCTTGATGTGAATGCACCCGACTTTTTACTGCATTCTTACACGATGCATGATGCTCAACAATGCTATTTACGTATTCCACCGAGGCTCCTAGGGGTATTTACCTTAATTTTCTCATACTCCACACTCACAGTCCTATAGTCACAATATTTACTACTTTTCATTCTTTTTGTCACTTACTTTTCATTGATCTATACATGTTTTGATGTATATTATTTATCTTTCTAAAATGCTAATGGGTGCTTCATGTGTAGTATTTGCCTTGCAGGATTCTATACAACCATGGTTATCTGTTACTTCATATTTTCTATTGTTTTCCATTGTTTACGCTGCCATGCCCTATGATATGCTTGTTCATTGTTTTGCTTATTCCCGCATTCGACCTTGATTGTCTTATGACATCAGAGCAATGTCTCATGTATGTGACCCGCTTTTCATGGTATTCCTCTTGTCTTCATCGTTGCTTTTCGTTACATCGATACTATCAGATACTAGCTATTTTACACTGTGGTTCATTTTAAGAGACCTCTTGAAATCGGAGGTGGAGAATACTCGCGAATATCCCCGAACCGGTTTCGGGAAGGCGAATTTTTGGGGTTGTATGAAAAAATTTCACCTCGATTATCAAGCAATCGCTGATTGAGGTCATGCAGACGCGCGACGGAGATTTTGCTGCCGCACGCCGTGGGTCGTAAGGACGCGCATCAAAAGACCTTAGTAACGCCTAATGACGCACGCCAACGGACCGACGCGTCAATTCCACGGCCGCTACGACGCGCATCACTAAGGTCGCGTCTTTTGACGCACGCGTCACTACATTTTTTTTGACGACGACAAAGAAAATCTCCGCCGTGTCTTTGATGGCACCTCGCTGACGCGCGGCCAATAGGTCTGGCGTCGCGCTGCCACTAAGGTCTCTGACGCACGCCACTAAGGTCTTTGACGCTGCACACTACATTTTTTTGACGCTGCAATAACAGCAAAATCTCCCCGCTACGCGTCAGAGCTCTCTCGACCTCTGCTTTCATCAAAAAATTCTCCATGTCGTGGCATCAACAAACTCTTCACCTGTCGGTGTCCTGGGTTCATGCGCGCAATATCTCTTGCTACACTCACTTGTCGCTGCGCTGTAAAATGTAAAGGATGCGTTGCGTCAGTGCTTCTTAGTGACGCTGTATACTACAGTAACAGTGCCTTAGTGACGCTGCTGTCACCGTACCTTATCGACGCGAGTCACTAAGGTCTCGCTGACGCCTTAGGCCATACTAAGGCCTCGCACACGCATGTCACTAAGGCCTATTGCCACGCCACACGCCATTAAGGTCTATGGCCATTAAGTCAGGGCCTTAGTGACGCTGGCTCACTAAGGTCCGATGATGTGCGTCACTAAGGCCTCGCTGACACGCCACTACATTTTTTTTGACGCGCTAACAAATATCCTATCACGCGTCCGCAACCTCTCGCCTCTTCTTGCTCATCAAAAACTCCATGTCGCTCAAACAAAATCTTTGTCATGCGCTCACTCTGCAGGCCAATATCTACAGAGATCTCCTCGCCCCAGAAACCCTCCTCGTCACGCGCACAACTTACCCTCATCGCACGCCTATAATACGGGATATATCATATTGTTGAAAATGTGAAGTAGAAGTGTTCTACCCGCGAATAATATAGGTTTATATAGGGGATATTTTTCAAGGGTAGTTAAGCCGACCCTAAAAAAAAAATTAAAGTGTAATTTTTAGGCGAATGTGTCACCGACCCGCTAAAATTCGCCTTTTTCAAAATTTTCAAAAATGGAATATTCACCATATTACGAATATTCGCCACTAAAATTTTCCCGATTTACACTAACACTTGTTCCTAGTTTATCTTGTTCTGATGTGCCTTAGTTTCTACCATGCACATCCCCTACCCCCTTGCAAGTATCCAACCCATGATATACATATTAGTTTTATTTTTCTCTGTTGGGTCGCATCCCCTACATTCGTCACATACACCCCAAATGAGGGGCAACTATTGGGTGAACAAATCACCCTTCCAAAGAACATAGAGCTCCAAAACATAACAACACAATATAGAAATGACAAAGCTACACAATTAAAGAGTGGTCCGTAATCATACATAGATCACAAACACATAAAGCAGGAGACACTAATTAGCACCCGCAGGTAGAGAGGATGCTGTGAACGGTGGGCACTTGTGTCCCACCCTCGGGTGATAATGTCCGGGGAAAACACACACAATTTCTCTTAGTTTAACACAGCTTTCCAACAAAGTTACAATACGGATCTATAATATCGATTACACTTACCTTCATTCCATGTTAACTCATTCAATTGGCTACAATTTGGTTACAAATCGAGACGTGCCAATTTGCTACAAGGGCACTTATTATTTGAGAAGCATCATCAAGGAGAGAAAATAAACCACTCTCCCCAACACTCTTCTCTTAGCGTGAGATCGCCCAAAAACTCATCCTTGGCATGAGATCGCCCAAAACCTCATTCTTTGTGGCAGGATACTCAAATCAGTGGTTTAACTCCATCCGGAACATCTTCAAAACGAACATGACAACTTTCTATCCTATACTCTCTTATACATCAGCGCACTCTTTCCTTAACTAATACTTCCTACACACTTTTACTTACTTACACATGCATTTTTCATATATGGGACTTTGACTACTCTATTTCTCTTCTTTTGTAGGTCCTGTCCCTTACAAGCAACAAAAATGGCTCACATCAACAAGCACAAGATCCAACAACACACTTCTATGCATATGATTTACCCCTATGGTTTGCCTACATTTCCTCAATTGTCACACTTCACATTACGATCACTCTACGCTCTACATGACTACTTGTCCACTAGGCATGCTACTCTCGGCACGCTAGTCTTCCATTTACAAGGTACGAATCTTCGATCTACTTTATTATCAAGTATTCACTCAACAACATAAATTGGGGGAAAATATAGACACAAAATCTATGCACTTGGGTACATTTCTAGGTCCTAAAGCATACTAATGTATACATGATTCCTAAGTAAGAAGACTAGTGTTTGACAACTCTTTTTGGTCTTTTGATTGTTTTATCTCTTACATTTTACTGGCTTTACACACCTTGCCTTTGTTGGCACTTGACTGATTTATCTTTTTGATGGCCTCACACACAGTGCATGAAGTGAGGATAGAAGATCCCAGTGCTCTTGTCCCTCCGAGGTACTCTTATCCCTCTCTTTCTTCTTCGTACTTTTTTGGGTCTTTTTTGCTTCTTGGTCACCTTTTTAGTACTTTGAGTTGGACTTTTAGTTTTCAATTATGAAATTCAAACAAGGGAATCATATATACTTAGTTACTTCTCTCAAATAAAGGGTAAGGACTATAAACATTATCTATCACCACCTAAGCTTGCACAAAAGGCACAACAACAATATAAAGCATATATCTAGCACTTTATACAAGGGACAAGGGTTGCATTGATCCGCATAAACCGATAGAGGGGAGTTTATTTTATTCCATCACACACATATTGCATACTGGTAAAAGTCTAGATTTAGCCCGCTATCATCGTGCAACTTGCATAAGGGCAACTTAAGGCACATATACACATACACAGAATCGTATGTAAAGTGCGGCGCACGATCATAAATTCACTCTTTGGGTGACCATAAGGGTTAGTTTGACTCCCCATTCTGCATGTTTTTTATTAGATTTGATGTGGTTTGTGGGCATAAGCGGCTAGTTATTTGTTTTGCATGTTACAAGTATGATCGACGATCTAACAACAAAATCGGAGCGACAAAGAGCAACTAACAAATGAAGACCTTCTCGACACATAAAAGCCTGATTGACGAGCATCTCGAAATGAGACACAAGTGCCTGATCAATCATTAGTGTCTAGGGCACTCCTATCCTCATGCGGGCATTTCTATCCAAAGATGTGCTAAGTTCTCAAACCCTCATCGAAGTTTTTGCGACATTGCTTGGAGCGCGATCCAACACTTTGCACGGAATCGGCTAAGTCCACAATCCCTCTCTCATTCACTTAGGGCTTTATATCTTTGAATGCTTATTTCTTGTGCATATTGTACATAATTACCATAATATCATTTGTTAAAGTAGTTACTTTGAAATAAAGATTTAATTCAATTTATATTAAATCAATATTTTATTTCATATTTGGAATGACAAAATTTATTTGCTTTAATATCACTAAGACAGATAGAAATTTCTTAGTGACTAACAAAGTTATTGTTATCTCCAAAGTTATGCTTCAAATCTAGGTAATGTTGGAGAAAGTTTGTTTGAAGGTGGAACATCTTCGATCACCGCTTTCACATTGGGGTAATGTCCCGTGATGTTTGTTGGGTTCCTCCCGATTCCAAGTGCTACTACTCTCCTCGCACGATTTGTAGTTGAGGTTTTCATAGGTGCCGCTCCATAAGTCGGCGAGCCACTCTCCCAACGATATTTCTCCTCCCGGATCTAGGCGTCTTTCTCTCATCCGTAGTGGCGGTGTTTTTTATCGGCTCAACGATGTTGGCGGCAACGGGCGGAAGTGAGGGGGCTCCTTCTCGGGGGAAATTTCCACAGTAAGCGCTAGCCATCTCTCTTCGCAAACAACATGAAGAAAAAGAAGAGCAACAACAACATGACGGTGGGATTCCATCCTTGACAGAGTCCACCCCTTGGCCACCAATGGTTGGGGGACAAGTGGATAGTCCACCGCCTCACCTCTATCAACCTCCATGTTCATTGTTCCAACATATTGTTTTGTGGGCCTCCACATTGTTTGAAGCCTTTTTGTTTCTTGCTCTAATTTTTCTTTTTTTTTTTTAAATCACACAAAAAAAAATCACACTTTTATTTTATATATGTCCTCGTGAAATGAAGTGACCTTTCTCAAGGCCTTTTTGACTCAAGATAACTCACATTGTGGGATATGACTTCTTCCAAGAGTGTACCATATCTTCGTTATTAATAAAAAGAGTGCTTTTGAATAATTAAAAAAATTACCACCAAACACAGATAGAGAAACAGACCCAGACCACTGAATTACACTAGACTGTGTACTGTAATCCAGAAAACATAGAAGTCGATGATACCATGGGGAAAAAAATGCGATGATATAGAGTGACCAAATTTTTAACGGCAAATACATAGATGTATATTATTTTGTTAAAATGAGGAAGCAGACTGATTACTTACCAGATTAAGGCCTCCAACGAGGTCTGGAATTTGAGGAAAGGCATTCATTTTGAAAGTTCAAAACACAAGGGATCACTAGACTGCAAGTTAAATAAAATGCGAATGCAAATGGATTTTTTTTCTTGGTTTCCTTACAGTTGTTGCATCTGTATACAGATAATAAATAAGGGAAATGCACAATTATATCATGGCCCATTAGGAACTACCAAGCAGGAAACAGATTTCCATGGCTTCATGTACAGATTTAATGGGCTTTTGCCTAAACTGACCTACCTTCATCAATGGGTATACTCAAAAACTTTTCATTCGTGATCCCTCAGCTCCACAGGCTGTGGAATCTTCCCCCAACCCCTCTCCTTAAGAGCAAAGCCGGAGCTTGTATTTTCCCTTGGCAGCTTACAGAGTTATTCCGACCAGATTTGGACGGAGGTTGAGAGGAGAAAGGTTTCTAGCAAATCTTCCAGCAAAATAAAATTGAGATTGATGAAGAAATTCGAGCTGACCCAATAATGGGTTGATTTTATATAAATTTTCGAATTCTGTTTTCAAACTCTTTTCCCTGTTACTTCTCTTCACCTGCTGTTTCTCTATTTTCCCCTCCCTTCTCTTTCTTTCCATGTTTTTCTCATTTTTACATAAGGTTGATTACCCCAAAAGAATCCCTCAACTTTCCAATCAAATAAAAAGGGGGAAATATTTACTGCGGTGACTCCATTCCTGAATTCACTGAGCAGGAAACCCCATGAAATCTTGGCAGTAGGGGCGGCAGAAGCAAATAGGATAATCCCCACTAAGTACCGATCAGATAGAATTTAGAATAATGGTGAAGCCTTTCAATAGACAAGACACAGGCCTTGCAGGTCTCAATGATGATTAAGGCTTTCAATAGACAGACGGATCTTCTCCAGACGTAAATGTTTCTGTTTTAGGACAACCTTTAAAGGCCATTGAAAGTGTATGGATGCAGGAAGAGCAACTATGGCTACTTTCTTACTGTCACAGAGCTCATACCCATGATGATAATTGCCTCAGAACATAGTTTAAAACAGAGAATACTTCAGGTCATACGTTCAGAACATAGTTTAAAACAGAGAATGAAAAATTCGACAGATCGTTTTGGTTGCAGCCTTAGATGGACATAAACATTTTTACTCCTAAAAACAAAAGACAAAAGACTCTGTAGAAATGTTCATATTACTAAACAAACATTTGGCTTATATCAGAAACATGGTTTTTATTTTCTGTCATAATAAGACACCTTGTAGTATAATAGTTCATTATTTACTTCACAATGTAACACAAATCAAGCCTCCTGGATAGATGTTTTTACAGCATTCAGCAATATTTGTGTTTTCCTCGAGATGGAGGGCCAGTGTGGATCAGGCTTTCCTCCAGATTCTTGAATGCTTTTACCAGGCTAGCGAATTCTTGAATCATAAGAGTTTCCTGAGGCAATTCTGTTGTAACTCTGTGTTCACTGGGCACGCCCCAGATTGTGTCCATTTCCAAAAGCTTAGCATCTGTGGAAGAGAAATATGATCCAACGTTCTCTTCATAAGGTATCACAAAATCATGAAGCCGCAGACTTCCTTTAGACCCATGGAAACTTAAATCCATGGACAACTGGATATGAAATGAACAATGAAATATTGCAACCCTCCCATCTTGCCAAGAGAAAGTAGCCCCACAAGCTGTAATCACTCCAGCTTCATTCAAAATAGGTCCAGGATGTGCAGTCACACTTTGAGGCAATTCGTAATCATTAGCCCATAAAATTGCCCTAATGCAATACCATCCAAGATCACCAAGTGCACCATGTGCATCTAAATCCGGCTTCATCCTTATGTCCTCTTCAAAAAAACTTACCAGAACCAGCATTTGTGAAGATACTGCGGACCTGCAAATAACCATGGCAGTGAACTGTTTTCTAATTGCAACATTTCTAAAGGCTAAAAATATAAGTTATCTGTAGTTGTACCCACATTAGTACTTTGGGTATAGTATTCAATTACCACCAAACATGCAGATGAGAGGAAAAACCCAGATGAATGAATTACACTAGACTGTATCCTATTAGACAAAAAGTACACAGAGAACCCAAAACAAATTGTCATCCAGATTTAAGAAAAAGGAGATGCTAAAACTCAGTTAAAAATCAACAGAAAAACAAATCATGTTTTTGTGTTAAAACAGGATTGAATACTTACCAACTTGAGTTCTCCAAAGAGTTCTGGACTTTGAAGAAATGCCTTCATTTTGGGAGTTCTGGGATGGTGCATCCACATGGTGCCATCCATGAACTGGACATCATTGGTGATACATGCCTCTGTGATGGTGTCAAGATCTTCTACAGTGAGAGCAGGGGGTTTCTCCAGAAGAATGTGTTTCTTCTTGTGGGCAGCCTTGAGAGCCCAGTGGAGGTGCAAGGATGTGGGGAGAGGCATGTAAACTGCATCCACACAGGGATCATCCAATAGCTGCTCATAGCTCCCATAAGCCTTTACTTCTGAACTTAAATTGTTGGCAGAGGAAAACGCCTTGGCTTTATCAACTGATCTGCTCGCAACAGCATATAGTGACGAATTGGGTGTCATTCCAATTGCTCGTGCAACTTTTCTGGCTATGCCTGCACACCCCATAATGCCAAACCGAACTTTTTCTTCTGCCATTATTTCTGCACCACAATACACTTGTATCTCTCTATGGAAGGAAATGAAAGTCGTAGCAAAGAATGGTTGCTTTGCTTCCAGGATTTCAATAGACTATGTATGGCACCAATCTTGCCACGTTGGTTTATGATTAGTGTAAAGTGCTTTTGTATTTTATTTCAAAGTATACAAAGATATTTATAGAAAAAACATACGCCTCACGAGTCATGACAAATGTAATCGACGTATAGAGTACGCTAAAAGGGCAGGCAAGATTAAACATGTTTATTAATGTTGTAGAACAAAAGAAAACACTAGAAAGAAACCAAAAGTGTTTGTTAAAGGGGACGAGGTAATGATATTGAAAATATTGTTGAAGATGATATTTTTGGGATATTAGGAGGCAGATTGTATGGTTCATACGCGTAATGAAATGTAAAAGTAGATGGTCTTCTTAGAATTAGATATATGTAAAATTGACGGGTATGTAATTAGAAGGTGAACTTTTTGAATGTGTTACAACTATGGAGTTTAGTATCGATATCCTTTTTCTCATCTTTTCATTGGTTTATGGAGAAAACATTCTAGCTTCCAAAAATGTGTAGCTCTGCTTGGAATATGTGTGTTTCAAAGGTTGTGTTTTTATAGAAATCTCTATGTGCCACTTCTTTGGATAGTCTCGTATTTGGAGCACCAATGATCAAATGAGTTTGCTAGTATAAGGGTTTAATTGACACCCATTTAGACTTTTTTTTATGATTTTAGCCGTAAAATAATTGCAACTATTTAAATTGTCCATCACGAAAAGCTTGATATTTAAAATATCAATAAGAGAACCATACAAAAGGCATATGAACTACAATGATGCCTCGAAATGTGGTCTCATGGACTACAATGATTGCAATACATGCATGAATTTGATTTATGAAAAGGGCCTTGGACAATTCATACAAATTATGTAGGATCCAAAACATTTGCTAACATCTTCTTGACATATATCAAAAAAGGAATGTTGATTCAAAACAAACCCAGTTAAATTTATATGCAAAATATTGGTGACACATTGTTTCTACAACCTATATTAGACATATTCATATAATTTGATTTTTTACAATTTATATCAAATTTATGAAATTGTTGCTAAAAGTACAAGATTTGTTCAACATGCACAAACTTCCGCAAAGGAACATTGAAAACAGTCAAATATGAAAGGGAAATATTACCACTTATTCATGAACTTGTACCATACAAGAACCTTAGTGATGGTAAACTTTAAAAAAGTGATGAATAAATACAAAACCCAGTAAACCAACCATTGTTGCTCATCGAGTGAGATGGATTTGTTATGGTCCTTCAAAGCCTATCTCGAAAACTAGCAAAAATTCTAGCAGATTATTACTACGAAATAAAAACAGTAAATCCTCCCCACACCAATGCTTCATCATGCTCTAAGAAAAATCCTTTATTCTCCTCATCTCAGACATCACTTGAATTTGGTACTTCATGCCATTGCTCTAAATTGTCTTCCACAAAGCAAAAGCAATTGGGTGCACCCAAACAAATAATTTTTAGGGGTGAAGAAGCCAAGTTTTGAGTGACATTGGAAAAACATAATGTAAAATTTGAGAAATCTCACTATGGCGGTGGAGTTGCATAATTACAAAAAATAATGTTTATTATAGAAACACCCATTATAATAATTTCTCAAATGTGTCGAATTAATAATTCCCAATTCTTGTCTGTTCAAAAAAATTATATTTTAAAAATTTGGGAAATTGGTATAGTACTAAGTCTCCATAATAGACACGAAATACAAGAAGAATATTTTCTATTATAAAAATTTAGCAAAATTGTAGAGTAATAAGTCTCCAAACAAGAGCAAGTCGCCAATTCCGTCTACAAGTCAAAAGGAATTTGCTTGGATTAATAGAAGTTGATAGTTGTTGATTGATGTAAAAGAAGTGTGTTTGTGGGATATGCAAAGAAATTTCGAGAAGTCATTTGGTAAAAGTGGAAGGTGTTATTACATAGAATGTTGAAGAAGGTATTACTTAAATAAATGTTAGTGGAAAGGATAGTGAGTATACTTTGTGTAGAAGGAATTGTCTACAACTAACCCTATTGATAAGTACTTTTGGTGAGATGAGACTTGCAACTTTCATCTCTGATTGACTTGTTTTTCTTTGCATTATGTGTCCTTGATTTTATGGCCCAAGTTCTTTTCAGTATCTAATCAAGATTTTTGAATATCACAAATCAAAAATCAATCACATCATACAAGAAAGAAAAGAATTAAACATAAGTTACTTTGGAAATAATGTTGATAGTATATATTCTTTTATGCCAAAATAATATGCATAACCCAAGGTTTTGTTAAGCTCGTGTGTGATGTCTCTTCAAGACAACTCAAGGTTAGTAGGTTGTTCATAGTTGTCTAGACATTAAAAAAATAGTGTATCAAATCATTTTTTTCCAATATAGTGGTTCAAGTGCCCAACTATAAGATTTGTATCATGAAACAAGACGCAATATGGAAGTTTTAGACTAATTTTAAGTAATGAGTTTTTTTGTTCAGGACCACACCTATATTTGTATATTTAATCATTTAGCTAGCTAGTTTATGGAAAAGTGTCGCCCCATAATCCAATTTCTTTAGTGTCCGAAGATTATACTACGCATAATCGTATTCTTGGCCAAACTATGCTTATGTGTCATGTATTCTATGCATTGTGTACAAATAGGAAGTGTCTAATTCAAGTTCATAGGATTTTAGTGCATTTGATAGCCTTTCTCCAAACAATTTTGAAGGCGTTGAATAATGTCATTACATACTTCGTAGATGTATATTTGAAATATAGGAGCACATGAAATGTATCGAAGAGGAAATCCCCAACATTGTAAGAAAAACGATTTTTCTCTAAAGAGATGTTGTGTTGCTTCAAAGCAACGCAAATGGTAGGATATTCTTGTCTAGGTAATTGTGTGTAGTCTTCTATGATTATAATTTCGCAACATGTTTTATTGCTTATTCTTTTATGTTTCTTACAATTCGATTCCCACTATGAATAATACATCAGTGTGAAAAATTGAGGTTAAATGTCAAGGAATGAAGGCTTGAGATCCGTATAGGGATATTTCGTAAATTTGTCATTGTAAGAGACGCCAATTATTTCAAGACGAAAACATTGCCAAATGGCATTCGCTATCATTCCCGTGAGCTTATTATGACCGATGTCGAGTTTTCTTAGTTGTTTGATGATTGCCAATTGATGAAGGAATATCTCCAGAAAAATTGATTGTATTCGAGAATAGATATTCTAAGTTTACTGAGTTTCTTAAACTCGCGAGAATGCTACCATGGAGTTTGTTCAAACTCGATTCTAATGCTTGTAGGTTATTCAGGATGGCTTAGTGAACGAGGGATTTTGCCAATAACATCATACTTGACAGGCACTTAATAGAGTCAATACAAAGAAGGTTTTCAATTTCTTGTGGTATATCACCGTGTGATATTGTTCTTTAGTTAAGTGGAATTGTGAAAGCCGTGAAAGAAGACTTTCGTCAAACATCCCATCTTCTTGCTGGATAATGCAAGTGTTCTCTACTTTTTGTCTATTCTTTGTTGTGTTCTAACCGAATAGCAATTTATTCAAAACAATAAATTAAAAAGGCGTGTTGAGGTCATATACGTTCTAAGTAAGACGCGGTGAAGGACAAAAATTTGCAACCGACGACATGGATACAGAGGCATGGGTTGATCGACTTCTGGATGACAAGACGAAGACTGCGATGATGCATTCGTAAGTCTGTCGGATCTTATTCCAATCAATGATGAAACACATATTTCTAAAGAGGAGAATCCGCTTCCAGGTTGGAAACTCCCGAAACTCCCTTATAGTGAAGTTTACCAGAAATCTAAATCTTTTCATTTACTTGCTAGCACTGCTATTAGATCTCGTGAGTCTTGTATTCAAGTAAAAACATCTGCTAAGTCTGAATACGATATTCCTTTGATTTCTCCACAAGATCTAGCGTATTTAAAAAAGTAGTCTACCTATAAGTTTGTGCATATAGGTTGTGTGCAGATCGGGATAACCCCATTGTTCCGTCAAGGATTAAATGCTTCTGTTTTGTGTTGCTTGCTTGACACCCACCATGAAAGCTTCAAGGACTGTCTGTTAGCTCGCTTTTACAGACTAGTCTAAGTAATGGGCCGATACACTTTAATGTGTTTCCTAACTACCCCGTGTCTATACAGACTGACAATCTGTTAGACCAAGTTTTGAAGCTACATTTACAAACCACGGGTTTAAACATGAAACCAGGGTCTTCCCACTTGCAATTTTTTATAGAATTATTTTCCGTCTAACCAATACTGCTCATCCTACCATAAAGCATGGTCCTTCCCAAGGTAGTAGTGTGGTCATGCATGCCAGTCTTACTGCTCAAAAGATCGAGCCTGAAGTAGTAAGTTGGGATAAAATCCGTGTACCTCGAGAATGGACGATTTCTACTAAGTGTGTCTCTGCGGCCACTTCTTCAGTCCAATCTGCCTCTAAGGTTATTGAAGATAAAGGTAAGGCTACTATTTCATTTAGGAAGTCTAGCTCCATAAAACCAAGATTATCTACATCTTCCTCTACTCAGTCCTTTATGTCTGATAAAGAGAAGAATCTTGAGTCCGATCTTCCTCCCTTGTAGCCATCCTACACTTGTACATGATCCCAACACCGACTGTCTTTGGTGTGAGCAATGTCAAGTCCTTGTACAGCAGAAATACATTCCCAAGAATGGTCCACATATTAGTATGAATACTTGTTCTTCATCTTCTTTCTATCAGACTCTGCAAAAAGCTAAATCTGTGTTAAACAGAGTAAATGTGTCTATGGATACAAAAGAGGCTTCGTCCTCTCAGAATGATAATGATTTCCTGTTGCTAAAGATTTTGAGATCTACACAGAAGATCGGCAACAACGCCGACAATACTGGTATCAGCGACAGTTGGATTCCAAGATCGAGCAATCTGAGTCTGCCCGAATGATGAACTGGAACAACAAAGCTACACGTGCCATTCAGGACCAAGTTCTGTCCCAGAACGAAAAGCTTAAGAGGATGCAAGATACTCTTAAGGCAATTGAACTCCACCAGCGTGGAGACATTCATTCTGTTGTTTCTTTGTTAAATAAGAAAGTAGATAGTTTATCTACTAATATGCAACAGTTAACCTCTAACTTGCAGCATGTACCAGATCAAGTCAGTAATAGTCTGCAATCTCACATTCAACAGTCTATTCGTGCTGTATCCGAAGGATCTGAGAAGAAAGTGATTGACAAGCGATTCAAACCGTCACAATGAGAAAATTAATACTCTGTGTTTTTCTGTTTTTGAGCTTGAATTAGACTTCCTCTGCTCTCACTTCTACAGAAACAAAATTGAGAGTTCCCGGTTAGATAAGAGTAGCATATCTTCAAGTTCCCAAGGACCCGAGTCTGATTGGTCCAAAGCAATTACTTGGGCTCAAGTTGCTACAATGAAGTCACCTCTCACTCAGCAGAAGAACGATGATAAAAAAATTGGCATGGCAAGGTTAACAGAAGAAGCTGCTGAAAGCTTCATGGATACAGGAGAAAGCTCTACACCTCCTCTGCAAGGTACTATAAGAACTCTGAATTTTCAGCCTAATTTTTATAAGATTGAATGTAAATCTGCTGATGAAATCAGAGAGATGATCCATGGTATGATCGGTTGGGCCAACACTCAAGTACTACAATTTGGCAAGCATGATAAAGATATTGCCGGCATAATTGCTAATGGTTTTGTTGGCATACTCAAAGAATGGTGGGATGTTGTTCCTGCCCGTATGAAAGACCAGATCATCAACGGCCAAGGAGAAGAAGGTGCTGAACGAGTTGGTGGTGGCACGGCTAGTTTAACAGCCGCGATAATTGCAGAATTCATTGGAACTATTGATGATGAGAAAAGGCTAAGTACCCTTGAGTTCTTACGAGCTCAACTCTGCGATATGACTAAAGTCAAAGAGTACCAGTGCTACATGCAGAAGTTGCTTTATAATTCAGGTACTCCATTCAATTCCACCATGAAGCTCAGATATGTTGAATCTTTTCCAACATATTTCTCCAATGAATATAAAAAAGCCATGCATGGATATACTGATGCTGATTTAACTTTTGGAAAATAAACCAAATCATTACTGACACTAATCAGCGTCTGTGTCTTGAGAAAAAGCCCGAAAAGAGGCTCTTAGAGCTGAGAAATATTTAGGAGTCAAGTTTTGTTCTGCCCAAATAGAAAATCAATTTGGCTGTCCTGCTCCTAGCTCCTCTCAGCATAAAAAGTACAAGAAGCATTCCAAACGCTTCAAGCACTCCAAATGCACAGATCTGTGCTTCTAGATCTTTTCCTAGACCAAGGTCTCCAAGGAAAAGAAAGTTTTTTAGAAAGAAAAAATATTAAATGTTGTCTTAGATGCATTAATAAATGGTAGGCCACTTGGTCATTTCAAATTTTTTGGGTTAACCAAAAAAATCTTGAATTACTTAGTCAAATCATCATTTCTCATTAATCAAAACAACAAAAAAATAATTTATCAAAAAATATATTCATGTAATTATGTCAATTCAAAGTTCACACATTACAAATCTTGACATACTAGAAAAATACTTGCATATTATTATCTCACATTAACATGATTAATTAAATGCCACGAAAGGTATACTATCTTGCCTTTGACAAGAACTAAAAAAGCAAATGTAATCCTCTAAGGAGTTTTTACAAAAAATTCATGTCTCTTGCTTTTCAATTGACATGACCTTGGAAGTTGCACTTGAAAAGATTTCCTTTTACATTTATTTCATCAAAATTATAGTTAAATATAAAAATAACGAAATATTTCTTAATAAAGGGTGGAAGAATAATTTTTTAAAAAATTGATTCAAAACTTTTAAAAATAGATAAAAATGAACTTGTGAGGCTAAATTAAGGGTAACCAATCATTTCCCACCTCAATGAAAAAACACTTTTTTTGAAGTTATATTGAAAAACATGTTGTGTTTTTCAACTAAAACTCTCTTAGAGGCTATGATTTGAACCAATGAACTATGCTCTTACAAGTTCTCTATTGACCAACTCAACTACCACTAGAGTACTACAAACCTTTCTAGCAAAATGCATTTATTAAAAAATTAAAAAATTGTCATTTGTCGTGTCATCCCCTTGCATGCATATGGTTTGTTATAGGTAAGGTGTGATTTGTATAGAGTATAGCTGATGGAAAATTAAAGAGGTCGCGTCATGGGTATAAGATGTAAGAGGACTAATAAATAAATAAAAATATGCCAAGATGCAAATAAAAGAAAAGGAGGATAAACACTATAGGATTGCAAATATCATTATTATAGGATTGAAGGATGACTGTAAGAATGAGAATGCCAACAAATTAGTAAGAGACTTCTCGATAACCAACCTTAATGGACATGACATATTCATTAAGCAAATACGATTATAAAAATGATAAGAGAAAGGAATATACATTTAAGAGCTGCAATGAAAAGCATAGAAGACAAAAACATGATATTAACGAGCATAAGGTTCTTTAAAGGTACACAAATCTACATAGATGAAGACATAAACCCCACAAGAAGAAGAGAGAAGGAAACCATGGACATAATGGTTGTAAAGTCCCAAATTTTGAAGGGTGTAAGAAAACATCATTTTGGAGTACAAAGGAATGAAATTGAAAAGAGCATAGATTAAAAAAATTTAATCAAAGAAGTGTAGTTTGGAATTATAAAAATGGGGAAAGCGTACCCAATATACAATACGTATAGGATGAGAATAACTAAATGCGAGTCAACAATTAAACTCATTATTTACTTCACAAAGTAAAACAAATCAAGCCTTCCTGGATAGATGTTTTTACAGCATTTAGCAATATCTGTGTTTTTCGCGAGATGGAGGGCCAAAGTGGATCTGGCTTTCCTCCAGATTCTTGAATGCATTTTACCAGGCAAGCGAATTCTTGAACCATAAGAGTTTCCTGAAGCAATTCTTTGTAACTCTATGTTCACTGGGCGCGCCCCAGATTGTGTCCATTTCCAAAAGCTTAGCATCAGTAGAAGAGAAATATGATCCAACGCTCTCCTCATAAGGAATCATAAAATCATGAAGCCGCAGACTTCCTTTAGATCCATGGAAACTTAAATCCATGGACAACTGGATATGAAATGAACAATGAAAAATTGCAACCCTCCCATCTTGCCAAGAGAAAGTAGCCCCACAAGCTGTAATCACTCCAGCTTCATTCAAAATAGGTCCAGGATGTGCAGTCACACTTTGAGGCAATTCGTAATCATTAGCCCATAAAATTGCCCTAATACAATAGCATCCAAGATCACCAAGTGCACCATGTGCATCTAAATCAAGCTTCATCCTTATGTCCTCCTCAAAGAACTTACCAGAACCAGCATTTGTGAAGATACTGCGGACCTGCAAATAACAATGGCAGTGAACTGTTTTCTAATTGCAACATTTCTAAAGGCTAAAAATATAAGTAATATGTAGTTGTACCAACATTGGTATTTTAGGCACCCACATTAGTACTCTAGGTATAGTATTCAACTACCACTAAACATGCAGATTTCAGGAATAAACCCAGATGAATAAATTACACTAGACTGTATCCTATTATACAAAAAGTACATAGAGAACCCAAAACAGAGTGTCATGGATTAGCTAGATTTAAGAAAAGGGAGATGCTAAAACCCAGTTAAAAATCAATAGAAAAACAAATCATGTTTTTGTGTTAAAAATAGGATTGAATGCTTACGAACTTGAGTTCTCCGAAGAGTTTTGGACTTTGAAGAAAATTGAAATGCCTTCATTTTGGGAGTTCGGGGATGGTGCATCCACATGGTTCTTGTGATTGGTTTTGGAGAAAATATTTTAGTCTTTAGAGATGGTAAGTCCCGGTTGTAAGATGTGTGTTTGGAAGGTTGTGTTTTTATAGAAATTTCTATGTGCCAGTAACTTCCATAGTTGGTATTTTGAGCTTTGGATGATCAAATGAGTTTGCTAGTACCAAGGGTTAAAGTGGACATGTATTTAGACATTTTTCATGATTTTAAGTGTAAAATACTTGCAATCATGTTTAAATTGTCCATCACATGGAAGTACATGTAAATTATATTAATATAAAGTAAAAGAGTTAAAGAAATATAGAATAATCAACTATACATTTTAGTAATAGTGTATAAATTATATCGTTTCCTTTTTTGAAGGTTAATATTAAAAATCACGTCACTTAAAAATTGTTTAACGAGCAAATGTGGTTGTCAAATTTAACTCCACACTGGTAATCTTTTTAATAATGCTTAATGATAACTCATTCTCATCCCAAAAGTTCTCAATGCATTATCATCGGAGAGAAGATTACGTAACGAATATATTTGGCCGATAGAGCTGCCTTAATCAATTTTCTTGAAAACAACCTTTTCATTGTCATCATCTCCTCCTATATTTGGCGGCAGTCCTTCCTTAGTCAATTTTCTTGAAAATGGCCTTTTCATTGTCATCGTCTGTTGGACTATATTTTATTCTTTTATAGTTGAGGTTTTTGAAAAACGCATTTTCATAGTCACAGATCTCCTCGGGATATATTTTATTCTTTGACATTTCCATAATATTAAAGTATCCAATTTTATGTATATGAAATGAAGTTCAACTGCTTCCTCTCCTACGTTGCTAATTACGCCGAAAGGCGTGTTCTCTATGGGAAAGCCCAACCCCTTCTGACGGTGTGACGAAGACGCCAACGGCCATGATGAAATGGTTGACGATGTACATGTTCTTTTCAGCCTTATAGGTGGCGATGCTCTAGAAGGAATGTCGAGTTTCTATAGGGATAAGGCTCTGTCGAGGTTTGAACTAGCAATCGCACGTGAGGTGTGCGATGTCAACGCCGAAAGTGAAATATTGGCGGGAAAGGAAATTGAGAAGGACAACAAAACATTATGATATATCAAGCAGGAAAATGAAAAACTACGAAGTGGTGAAAACTGGAGCAGTAGAAAATTTCTGGATTGTAGAAGAAGTGGAGTAGTATGAAAGGGAAGGGTCATTGGGGACTAAGGGGGGAGGGTTAAGGACAGGGAATGAAGTCTGGATTTCTCTTGTATGCTTGACTGCAGAAGAGGTGTTGATGACATTTTTTGCAGGGAAGATAAGGAGAGAAATCTCCATCTAGAATTTGGTGGAATTGGAACACGAGAAGGGCTATTGGAATCCTATTGGACCTCGTGTACCGCTCAAATTTGACGACGATAAATAAAGGAAAACTAGGTAGACATAACAAGTTTTCATCAACAATGTCGATGATAGAGCCAATAGTACCATTTACAAGACATGTTTCAACCCACAAATTTATGGAATGCATGAGTAGCTGGTTGACAAAATATCAACATCGACAATGTTGACGACTCTATATTTAACATCTAAACTTTATAAGACATGCATTGACTTTGACTCAATAACAAATGTGAGAAACTTATGTAATATAGCTACAAGCTAATATTAAACAATAGTTTTAACACACACACACACACACACACACACACACACACACACACACACACACACACACACACACACACACACACACACACACACACACACACACACACATATTTTTAGACTAAGAAAATGATAAAATATCAATAAAACTAAGATCACCTATTTGAGTTTATCAAGCTATAAAAATAAGACTAAAACTAAACTCTACTTCGACCACCAATTTACATGAAACTAAAACATATTAAAAATCACAAATAATTTTTTGACAAAGATTTAGAATGAAAATGAGTCACTGTGAATGGACTTGTATATTACAAAAATGACCTCTTACATGGGTTGATTAATTGATATGGAGATGAACACATACAATGCGAGAAGATTCAAGAACGGTACCAACAAAATATGGCTCCAACTATTAGAGCTTATATGGAGGCACCAACATGATATGGAAAATAATAGATTTGAATCAAGATTCATGTGGGACATGTTGGCGAGTATAGGAATTGATTTTACACAGGATTTGAGGTGATAGGTAAGGAAACCAATGATATCTTGGATGCGTCCATATAATCAAAACGCAGACACCGATGTTGGCCCAATGCATATATGTGTCGCAGGATCATATGAAGACTTGCACGCTTGGAGATGATGCAGAGCAGTAAAAGGACGGGCATTGTCGTCATCGGTTGCACGTGAAAAGAACTTGTCATTCAAGAAACTTAATGTGCAAGCTCATGAGTTCGTGCGCAGAGTGCAATGGCCAGGACCCGTTCAAATGAATACACCCGCCCAATGATCAGTGTTTGTGGGTTACACATCATCACCACCATTAGTGTCATTGTCGCAATAGTTAGTTGAGCAGTTGTAACACAAAGAACCCACGATGGCCTCCACATTTGCGACAAAACCCTTGATTGATGAATTCAGGAAAAAAAAAAAAATTGAGTGCAAATGTAAAAAAATGAATTTTTTCTAAGTTGGAGAAGATTTAATTGTTGAACCATTGCTCAACACGTGAAGGTTAGATGTGAGTCCGCGCTTCGTCGATAGATTCATCTCGCACATCCATGTCTCGTCAGCTATGAGAAGGGGTGGAGCATTACACATGTGCAAACACCTTTCTACATAATGAAATTTAAGGATTTGCGAGTTATAGATATTTTAGATTTATCCTCATCATGTACGTCATTATCTTTCTTAATAGGACAAGTTTAATGTGAAAAATTTAAGGTTTACAGACTCAAGACACATTTTAGATTTATTTTTAAGGGCATTCGATATAGACATTCCTTAGATTAATAACATTGCGGTTGAAAAGATATAATATTTCGGAGAAAGAAAGTAATATTTTAATTACTTTCTTCATCGTATTTTTTAAAATAACATGACACTACAACAATAACAAAAAGACATTTTGGCATTAATACTTATAAGTATCCTAAAGACTTTAATTTTAATGTAGACTTATGATATTAACAAAAGTGACACAAACTATGAAATACATGATTGGAAAACTACTTCCAGTTGTTATCCAATGATGGTGAATGTTATATGGTCAACGGTTTTATGATGAATTGTCTTGCCATACTCTATGGTGTCTCTTGCTTTTTTGCGTATTGTAGAGACAACTTTACCAAATCAGTGTTTAAGAGTGACGTGACTTCCTGAATGTTGTCGGATCAAAATAAAAATTAATTTTACCCTCTGAAAAAGTAATGATAAGAATCTAAAGGAGGAAGAGTTGGATATTATATATATTTCTCTTTAAAAAAATAACATAATCAGCAAGATATTCTAAGAATTAGAGAGAGAAAAATAATATTTACATTCAAGTATTAAGTATAGAGTTGTCCGTCTAATGGATATTGTTCATGGAGATATCTATTTATTTACTTTCAAAAATTATCCTAAACCAAGATGTACATATTCCAATTTAATGTGAATAAAAATACCTAAAATATGCATTTAAATTATGTCATATTAGCTTTGTAAACAAGTACACATAAAATGGTTCGAGGTTAAATCATAATATATAACCAATTAATATATATCTTATGATTGATAAATTACATATACCATGGTTATCCAAACCATTTCAAGGTGTACAAATAGGGAATTCACAAAGGAGTGCTACATTTGGAGTAAGAAATAATAAATAATCAGTATTGAAAATATTTTGTAGTTAAATATAAAGAATCATGATGGTTTTTTATGAAAGATGGATTAACAAGATAGGAGGGGACAATTAATTATATTTTGGTTCATCTTGTAGACCTCTATGGTGTCATGGAAATTATAGGAAAAGCCATATGTTGTTTTACTGGAGTCAATGATCTAGGAGGATTAAATCTATGCACAAAAGCTGCAGTAAATGTATGTCATACAAACAATTTGTATTGTTAGTTTCTATTCTAAGAGCTTCCTTTTAGAAAATGTAGCACGACATTGAAGAACTGGAAAATCTAGTGCCAACAAGATAAATTGATACATTTTTGTCCAGCAGAACCATAATGCTGAGGTGGGGAAGCGACAGGTAAAAGAAGTTGAAATTCTTCATAACTTTGTGAGGGAAGCAGATATTTATTTCATCAAAGATGGACAGACGACTTTAGTCCCTCAACTTAATAGATTTTTTTCATTATATTGTGAGCAAGAATACTCAGTCACAAGATACACTTTTCAATTTTAAGCTGAGGTTGTTCATTAACATACTAGTGGAAGTGTTGGTAAAGGAGAGGTGTTGGATTACTTTGGATTGGCACTGATATCTTACGTTGGAAATGTGCAAGGGAATGAAGACAATGTTGCTCCTACAGCCCATAAACATGTAAATACTTGATGCTAGTGGTCTTACATGGCTTGACCCCACATGGTTTGAAAACTGTTACATGTCTTCTATTATTGATGTGCCTCATGACTTGACATTCTTACTCAAAAATATGTTAGTTTCTATTTTTGACCTGGATCAATGTTCATAAACCGAGACAGAGTTATCTACTCTTTAATTTATTTTTTTATGTATCTCAATTTTTAAGGAGAGGTGAACTTACTAATATTTTGACAAGAAATTGTCTTAATTACTCTTAATTGCCTAGCTAGTGCGGAGTTTATGTAATATCATTGTCTATCATTTGTAGTGACTTGACTAACTACTCTGAGAAGTATATTCGAATGTATGTAAAGGAAAATTCGTTGCTTACCCTGAACTTCTCCATAGCTTCAGGACATTGTGTAAGAAAATATATGGCAAACGACATGGTCTTGTCTGTAGTTTCGTGACCAAAGTAAACAATAGAGAAATAATGAAAATGACAACGACTTCTTGTGAAAGATTGTCTCCATCAAGAATCCTTTTGAAAAATAATTATGTTTTTACTCCATCGGGACTACATCTCCTCTTGTCAATTATTTCACATATCTTGCCTATCAAATCCCTCCTTGCCTAATAATCCAACAGAAAGCAACACAATATTAGTTAAAGAAAATAGGTGATAGTGAATTCTATAATAGAGGCCTTCGAGTTCAATTAGAAGAATGTGAGAAGAGTTATAACCTTCTTTGTTTTTAAATATGCAAACCCCGGTATCTTTATTGGTAAGAATGTAAGGAAATTCTTGGAAAAGTTGCATGAATTCATACCTTTCTTGCTTGGTGGCCACTTTTCCAATTTGAAGTGTTTTCCCTTCTCCAACTAGATTTGACTTTGAGTCTTCTCCTTTGATCTCGTATATTGGCCTTCTCTTTCAAAACTGATCGTTGGGATTGAATATAGACTCCAATGTCACTAAGCCTTTAGGAAGATTCTTTGTATGTAGCTACACTACTTTATCTCCATATTCATGCTCTAATCTGCTTTGATTTCTAGCTAAGAATTCAAATTTCCTTCTTCCAAAACTCGATGATCTATTGATCATTCTCAAACACCTACCGGCATGTGTTATTATCTCGCATTCAC
Organism: Taxus wallichiana var. yunnanensis; assembly: GCA_018340775.1. Classification (NCBI taxonomy): domain Eukaryota; kingdom Viridiplantae; phylum Streptophyta; class Pinopsida; order Cupressales; family Taxaceae; genus Taxus; species Taxus wallichiana. The sequence goes on along the minus strand of CM031235.1, from coordinate 210,525,165 downwards.
GGCCTCACAATCACATAGATATGTGGTTGTTCTTTGTCCCTCTTGATGTTGTCAACCACATCAAATGTTGCTCCAACTACTTTGCAAGCCTATCGCCAGCTTTGTTCTCCTTCCCGGTATGGACACAATGTTAAAGGCTTCAAAATCACGAATGATATCCCATACCCTATTCTTGTATTTTTTAGCGGTCATTCTTGATGATATTTTTCCTTTGACTTTATTGAAGAACTTGAGTTCATTGTCACCAAACACCTAGAGTTCTTGATTCCTCGTCTTCTATCCCAATGCAATCCATGAACCAAACCCTCATATTTTGTAGTGTTATTTGAGCAGGAAAATTGGAATCAAAAAGTTGAGTAATACTTCATACCTTGGGGGGACACAATCATAACCCCTCCTCCGGCTCCTTATCTACTCCTCGAACCATCAAAGAACAATTACCATACTTCATTTTCATCTTTGTGCTTTGGCTTAATGATGTCAAGAAGAGGATGATTCTCCTCATGCAGGCAGTAGACTCCTAGCTTAGATTCTTCCATCTCCTTATAGGGGTCAAAATCATGTCTTTTGACCACCCATTCGTCGAGAGTTAGGTCCTGGAATACACCCTACATTGGTATCTACCTCGAATGTTTTAGAGGTCCTCCTGATCAAAATTTGAAAAATTCGCATTGATTGGGCTTGGCACATAAGACTCAATGTGATAATCCGCTATGGGCTTGGATCTGATTGTGGCCTTCACTCCATACCTTGTTCTAAAGAGCATATGCAACCAGTTAGTAAACAAATATCCTCCAATTTTGGCAATGAAGTCCCTGACAAACACAATGCAAAATGTGGTAAAGCAAGACTATAACTAATACGTTACTGCAATACAGGTCACATTAGGGTAGGCATGCGAGTGAGGCTCATATCCTTGATGACTCAACGGTGGTCACTACTTGTCCCATCCAATTGTATGACTCCTCTGAGAAGACTTCATATTGGAGGCCCAGTTGATCGGCTATTTGTTTAGGCATTATAGAACTACTTGCCCCGAATCAATCATGTAATTATGCACCAATTTATCCCCAATGATCAATGAAACATAAAATGGAGGAGGCTTTAAATTCTTTCCTCATTGTTCTCCATGGTTTCTCTTAGGTTGATCCGTATTGGTAAGCACTTTCTCTTGTTGGCTACAGGGTTGATTTGAGCTTGACCACCCCGCGCATGGCGAGTCTGAATAGATCCCTCTACCCCGGAATGGTCGGTGACTCCAGTGAAATGTTCACACTTGTCCTCTTCATTTTCTCAATGATATTAAATAAACTATCCTTCTACTGCCCTTTCCTTGGCACATTTTTTTCTTATACATGGGCTGTTACAACCAATGTCTGAGTAGATTTGGAAAGTGTCTTGGATTGGCCTGCGTATATGGGAGTTATATTTTGAATGCCAATAATTTGTGGAGCAATGGAGGATTGAGGTCACCTGAGTTTGGTGAATTCCCTTCTCTAATATTTCTCTTCTTGGTGTGTATTGGCGTTATACTTTGATAAGGAGTCTGATTCATTCCACATAAGTCTTTAGCCTACCAATGACAAGCATAGTTTCGCTTAGGGTCCCTCTTCTGAGCTCATTGCGCTGATTTTCTTCGTGGTTAGGTTCTTTTGACACACCAATGGTTTGCACCATCGAGCTTGATTTAATGCACCATTGAAGCACATCGATTGATTATGTGGCTGATTGCATGGGAAATACCAATCATATTCTTGTGCCATGTTATTCTATCTCTGGAACCAATGCTCTTGATGTTGAATGTGTTTGGATCATATGACCGAAAAGTCTAGCGACTTGAGGTTTCCCTTGGTGTTGAATTTGATTTACATTCGGGTTGGTGGTCTATTTTTCTAGTCTTTAGGGGTCTAGCACGATCTGAGCTTTGAGGGCTGATATGGCCTAGAACTCTGAGCTTGTTGTCTTTTGATGGTTACTAACTCATTCCTCGGGTTTTGAAGTTGTTTCATAATTTCCTAAACCTCTTTTGAGGTGGTAGATGATGAGGTGGAGGCTTCAGCTGAACTTTGACTCCTGGGAGTAGGTATAGGAGCTATTGTGGGTGTTTGGCTAGTACTTGGGTTTCCTAATTCAGGGTATAGAGGCATGGATGGCCTAGGGGCAAGTTTACCAGCCTGAATTAAACAATTCTCAGCTCCTATGGAAATGTTATAAGCCGTAGGTAAGGTTGTGCCCCATTGACTGAATCATTAAAGAAATATCAGAATTTAAAGCTCTAAGAAAGTATAAGAAGGCACCTTCATTAGTGGGCTTTACTACTGTTGGAATCTTGTCCCAGGTCCGTTGAAATCTGAGGTTGAAATCCATCAGTTTCTCGTTCAGAGCCCTCTTGATTGTTGTTAGCTACTCCAGCAAGGATAGGTTATCTCCCTTTTCTCCAAACTGGTTGTGAAGAGTTGTGCACAGATGGTCCCAAGATTGAATAGAGCCTGCTTCTAGGCTCCTAAACCATTGTGAAGCTTTTCCCTTGAGTGAAGAGGCTAACAACTTGACCGCAATGTCCATCTCAGCAATCTCATGGATTGTACAGAAATTTGCAATGTCTTGAACGTGGTCACTGGGACAAGTTTGGTTTTCTCCAGTGAAATATGGGATGCTCTTTAATGCTGCCACCGAGGACTGGTTTTGTGCATTCAGAGCAAGTGGGTTGCTTCAGTGAAATTTACATAAGGATTTAGTTGTTGGTGTGCCATCCTAATCGGCCTAAGCACCCTTCTTGATTGAAGGAACGGCCTATTAGGAGGAGGTATAGATAAGGCTCTTTGGTGGAGATAAAGACTTTTAGGCTCTTCTTCTTCTTCTCCTTCATGTCTGGAGACAAGTGTTTGTGTACAAATTATTCTTCTTCTCTTGTTCTTGACATTTTTGTATCCTTCTCATAAACTTGGGAAACTTGGACTACCGAAACTTCCGGATTATGTCCCTTTTAAAGTCGCTAGATGTGCGGTTCTTAAAAGCTAGAATCATAAAGTGCACATCGATCTTACTTGTAATAAAGATGGAGACATCTTGGTCCCACCAGTGTGCCAAAATTGTTAGTACAAAATCACAACACCCCCAAATGAGTCGTCAGATCTGATTTTCTAAGGCAGATTCATTTGGTGTGATTCGCATAACATTGAGTTGTTCCCCAAAGTGTGGGACTTTACAGATGGAAAAAACTCTCTAGATTAAAGGTTGGTTCTTATTCCTCTGTTTAGGTGCATGTGTGAAAACTTGACAGAGGGCCTATTCCTAAACCTAATCTAAGTTTTACCAAGGAGGCATGGATAAAAGGAATGCAGGAAATCAAACTAAGCTATAAGGTGATGCACCAAAGGAATGATGAACATTAGTTTTACTGATAGACACAAACCAACAAAATACATACGATAATCAAGCATAGATAACCAGATTTATAATGAAAGACCAGATGAGAGAAAATGAGACAAGAAAGGATCTAAAATCGATCACAAACGTATTTTATTGCTCTGCAAATTGATACAATGCATTACAAGTGGCCAAAATGCAAGAAACGTATTACAACTCTGAGGGGAGGTCTGAAACTCCACGAGTTCCTTTTCCAGAAGGAAAGGGGAGCCTGCAAAACAAAAGAATGTCCAACCCTTTACAATGAGTCCCGACCTTGTATTTATAGATTCAATCAGAGAGAAGAAAGAAAGAGAGAGAAGCGGGAAAAATAGGTCAAAGCTCAACCACTACTATTAATGCCTCCTACAAAATATGCCCCCAAATCTGCCTTGACTACATCAACCACTGGTTTGGTGCCTTGAAGGAGGAGGAAATGATGGAGTAGATTAAATCCGATCTAGTTGTTGAGGTAGATAGATCCCACATTAATGGCCTTGAAGACGTTTTCTCCATTTTCCTTTACCTAACCTCCCCAAACTTAAAGTTTTAGATCTCCATGGCGTGTGCGGACGATATCTTTCAACGGTGTCGATTTGTAATATTTTGAGCCTTGATTCGAAAGATATGCCCCTTCAAAGTTTGTATCGTCCAGTACAAAAGGGTGGGAAAACCAATTTGAAAAATGGGCCCCCTCTTTAATATGGGACACGTGGTTGGCTGGCGCATGTCTGAGGGCGGCCTCTGTATCTTGCTTTTGGAAAAATGTGGGGCTGACACATGGTTTCCTCCGTCGGCCTGCTCAATTTCTATGTTTCTCGGCTAAGTCCTTTGCTCGATGGGGGGCATATTTCTTGACCAGGGACACACGGCGTTCTAGCACTTGTTTGAGAACCCTCTCCCTATTCGACCCTTGAGTTAGCATCATTTGGACACTTGCCACTCTTCGCTAGCCTACCACTATGCATTGAGTATTCAACCCGACTCTGTCCCCTTCGAAGAGACTGGACACGTGGAGGCTCCGTGCTCGCTTTAAAAGCCCGATCAAGATTTTCCTTTGAAGGAGCATCGGGTTGACACTTGGAAGCCTTCGTGGGTCTTTGGACTTTTCAATGACCTCTACCTTACCTTTTCAAACCTTGGGCTATGTGGCGAATAGGCACTTGTTTCAGCCTCTGCATTTGGATTCAACTTTGGAGATGCACCGCTTGGACACGTGGCGCCTCCCCGCCAACTCTTCTATACTTAGCCTTTTTGAGGCCCTCTCTGTCCCGTCTTTGACCTCTCGTGTTGACCATTTGCTACATGGAGGGCTGGCATGATTTTGAGTCTCCTTTATTGGATTCACCCTTAGAAGCGTCATTCGCCTCCTCCATACTTAGCCAATTTTTGGACTCGTTATGAATCATTTAGAGCCTGAAGACTTCGGATCTTCACTGTTTCTTCTTTTTCTTGCTCCTGGCTTCTCTGTGACACTGCTCCTTCTCCTTTGACCCTGCTATTCTATTTCCGAGCCCACCTAACCCGTAGAATGGATTTAAGGCCCGGATTTGCTTGACAGAGCTGTTTTCTAAATTTCTCTTGCAGGTCGTTTGATCTTCGCAGGCCCCACCACTTCCATTATAGATTCTCCCTAATTTTTTGTAGGAACTGAACGTGATTTCTTAGGTTCTTTCAGGTTTGGTGTCATTCTGATCCAATATTTTGCTCGGGGGGCAAAATATGGATAACAACAACATTTTCACATACCTAATGAATAGTAACCATCAATATGAAAGTCTTCATTCAAATTTTAAATAGAGATTAGTAATATTTATAGAGACGAATATATTTACATACTTTGTTGCATTTTAATTTTTTGTCTTCATTTTATTCTAATTCTAATTTTTTTATTTGTGTGAAAAAGTAAGCCATCATCAAATTTGTATGTTCCATTTGCTTTCTATGATATTGTTTGTCTTTAGTATTTTTATCGTGTGTTGAACCTATAATTATACTCATTTTCATATATTATTTAAAAATTTAATCGCAACTATGTGAAATTTTTTTCCCTCAAATATATCCTTCTAATATACCTATCACCTCTCTCACAAGACTCCTATGGATGCTTTTGCTAGATGTCTATAGGGTAGCCTTCATTTTGAATGATCATTGACCACTTGCAAGATTTAATATAAACATTCAAGACTTTTTTAAAGGAAAACCAGGTTTTGAAAATAAGAACTCTCCCAATCAATCCAAATCTAAACCATGTTATTGTTGTTTTTGGGCACTCTGGTATGAGTTACATTAAATGTGCAGTAGATGCAAGGGATTTCCTCATGACAGTTGGACTATTTCTTTAAACACAATTGTCGCCACAAATGAAATCGTACAAATGTTTTAAAAGAAAAGCATGTCAAGTGAATGCAATATTACAGAAGGCAAATGAACTGTTCAAAAAATGCTTGAAATGTGGTTTCGTGGACTACAATGATTTCCAGACATGCACGAAATGGATTTATTAAAAATGCCTTAGAAAATTTCATGTAAATTATGTAGTTTGAAAAAGTAAGGCTAGGTTCCAAAGCATTTGCTAACATATTCTCAACATATGTATAAAAAGGAATGTTGACACTACAACAAAGGGGTGTTTTGAGACAATAATAGAGACAATACTTAACTAAATTGTCTCAAATAGAGACAATAAACAAGTTGTATTTTTTTATTAAGGGTAAATAGTTTTTTGAAAGGGACTATACCCTTATACAAGAAGGCTCAAAAAGCCAGATGTGAACAAATAAGGCCCAAAGAAAAGAACAGAATGCAGTAGAAACAACCTCGCACGAATAAAACCCAATACCTACAGGTAAATCAGCATAAAAACAATTGATTTACAATGACCAAATAGCTATTATGACAACAAAGAAAGTGAAGCATTAATGAGCACCAGAGCAAAGACTATGAAACTAGCAAGGTGGAGAAGTGGTATTCTTGGAGAACAATTTTTTTTTTTATGCACCGTTATCCAGCCTGTAGAAGCCTCCACAATTGGAGGATTGAATAAAGGAGGCGTATTTTCCTTATCCTCCATAGATCCAATGGGACAACGGATTCATTATCTTCTTTTGTATTTTCCTTTCTGTTACCAACTGAATGAGATTCTTTAGCGCATTCAACAACTAGAATTTCTGAAAGAGGGGTTTCCGGACAAAATCATCTTCAATATCTGTATTTGACTCCTCTTTGGCTTCAAAATCAGGTGTTCAGGGAGGGCATTTTTCCACCAATTGTTTTTTCCATTTTTTCTCTTTTCCATTCCGCAAACATCAACAATGTGTCCTAGCAGAAAACACTTTCTGAACCTAAAGGGAAAGCCTTCATAATCTAATGATTGTGTCCAAGTTCTGTTTTGGACTATAAGCTCTATATTAACAGGGAGATTTTTGGATGTGTCAAGCTCAACAAGGATTCTAGCGAAGGTTGTGTGCGTGAAATCAGTGGTTTGGGGGTCAATGAAAAGGGTATGACCCAAAGTATTTCCAATAGCGGTTAGACAAGTACGGTCCCAGAATTGGAGCGGTAGATGGGGCGCAATCAGGCTGGTTTGTAGGCAAAGGATTCAATGATTGGGTTAAAAGATGGGAACCAGGGTTTCAAAACTAGGTAGTGGGATTGCGAAGCCCAGAGTTTTTTAGCTATGACTTCCTTATCCCTAATTGAGGAAAAAGCAACAATAAACGTACCTTTCGCACATGGATAAAGATCTAACTTACCAGATAGAATCGGGATCCAGTGCTTTGTAATCCAATCATGAAGGGTAGCTAGGTTTGGCCAGAGCCCATTGAATCTCCCGATTAAGGCATGCTCTTGGTAGAAACGTTCTGAATCAAGGACTTCATCCCCAAATGAAACGCTAGGGTTAGTAACCGCAGGGGTCATAGGTGTGATGGGACTCATCCCCTGCGTGAGACTCCTGCCCTGTAAAATATCCTTAAATGTAGTCGATCTGTTTGAGTTATTATTCAGGACATGATTCACATCAACCCTGGTATCAGGAAATCCTATCGTAGTGATCTTCGGTGTAAATCCACTGAAGAAGAGCAGTTCTTAGGTTGCAAAGGAGACCCGCCACCTACAGTTCTACCACTGTTACAATCACCATTAGCAGAGGGTGATCGAGCCTTCTGTATAGGTGTCGGATGAGATCCGTCCCCATGAGAGGAACTAGCAGGGTTAGGAGTCGAAGAGGCCACCTTAGCGCCACAAAAATGCTTGATCAATCCATGAAAGGACTTGTTCTGTCTGTGTGCCACGAAAGGATTGATTGAGGGTTCGTGATTGTTCTGTCTGTGCGCCTCCACCAACATTGTCTCCGCCATTTTTCTTACATCCATGGCCGCCTTGTCTTTGCTTAACCATTTAGGGTTTGCAGAGGGGTTTGTATATTGTCTCAAAGAGGGTGTTCTAATTATTGTCTCTCCAAAGACAATATAGATTAATACATATTTTTTCTCTCTAGAGAAAATATCATTTTTGTCTCTCTAGAGACAATACTAATTTTAATTTTTATCTCTCTAGAGACGATACAAATGTAAAGAATGAAAAAACTGAATTTCAAGAATAAATAATAACCAAATATCATCTAGTGCAATCAACGGCTACATATCGTCTATGATGTTAGAGTGGGTTGGTAATCAATATTATAAATTAAAAACAATTTGAGTTGAATCTTGTGCCCACAAATGGGTCCACAAACATTTTATTAATATCAAATAAGATAAAATACAAAAGGGTGCCTAAATGTCATTAACCCTTGACATACAATGGTACACATAGTTATTGAGTTAAAACTAACAATTGCACTCGAAGGTGCAATGGACATGGCGATAGGGGTGGAGAAAAGAGAAGAAAACAACAACGGATGAAAACTTGAAAGTTAATGAGTATCATTGTGAACTAGAAATATGTATTGACCGGTAACAATGTTGATGTATTGAAATGACATTTTTTTCCGAATGTAACTTCAAAGAGTGATGTGCATTGCTACATCAATTTGTGATGGAGATACACAGTTAGAGAAACATGAAAGTAAAGGGCATACTTGTAGAGGGAAGAATGCTTGAAATTGTCAGAGGTATGTTTGTAATGAAAGAAGCATTTGGTAACATGAGGGTTGTATTCCCTGGTTGAATTGAGGAATCCTGCTTTATCAGTTATGACACATGTAATTTGACAAGGGAATATCTTATTTCAGTGAAGGTTCCTTGTTTCCTGCATATACCAACAACTACCAAGTGTCAATAAAATGTCAAAAACACACAATATAAAATTTAGAACAACTAAAGCAAGGCCTTCCATTGATAAGTAAAGGAAGATGGAAAATTTATTACCGAGCTCTGTGGAAGCAACACATTCTATAAAATGAGTAGCAGGCCCAACTAGCATTGGTTCATCCGCATAATGAGCACAATGTAGCCATAACCAGCACGTTGCATGTAGCATGAAATGAAATGATATTTTGTACAATAAAATTTGTAAAAATCTAGTAAACAAAAAATGACAAAATTGTTATCCAACCGTGTATAAAAGAATGAGAAAGATATCAACATTTGTATTGCTACTCTACAAATTAATAAGATACAAAGTGTCATAATTTTTTGATATTTAAGGTAAAGATATTGATATTTATGTTGAAACTTTTAAGTTAAAAATACGATATCTATATAATTCAATTGTTCCCAATGAAAAGAAAGTAAATCACTATATACCTTGGGATATGATATTATAATGTATATGGGTTGATGGAGATGTCGACATGTGGCACACAACCCCTTAGTTATATGTATGAGTTCACATGGGATATAATATTATAATGTATATGGGTTGATGGAGATGCTTGACATGTGGTACACATTCCCTTAGTTATATGGGCTCACATAGAATTAGTTATATTGGGTAATGAGTCGGCCTACATTGGGATTAGGTGTTACCCATCCTATTTAAAGGATGTGAGTATCCTTATGAGGTGATGGATGTATGATTTGAGTCTTCTACTTGGTAGAGGTATATTAGAGGTGTCCCCTCAAGTGGATTCCCATCTTGGGAGATTGTGGAGTTACTCCTTCCTTAAGAAGCATTGTATGGTGTTGCCTACCTTAAGGGTATTATTCTGCATATATTAAATATTTTGGCATCTTTTACCCTCATATCTCTTGTTTTGTTTTATATTCTGCAAATTATTCATTTATTATATGCAAAGTTCTTATCAAGTGGTATCAGAGCATCGATTTCGGCAAAAACATTGGGTCCAAACCCTAATTTTAGTGATTCGGATATATTTTTAAATCAGCTATGAATTTTTCTCAAATTTTTTACCACAGTTGTGAAATGGTTTCATAAATATACAGTCCAAATTTCAGAATTTTTCGAGGTGTTTTGTGGAAGTTATTGCATTTTTAGGGTTTCACCTAAATTTGCTTTACAGGTTGCATTTTTTGGAAATAATTTTCTAAATTTTTACCAGCATTGTGAATCCCCTTCAGAAAGATATGGTAAAAATTTCAGAATTTTGGATCTATTTTGTTAGAGTTATTGCAGTTTTATGTTTTTTCAATATTTTACTCCACAAATGCGTAATTGTAGGAATTTTCCTGAATTTCTTACATTTTTGGAAATATCTCAAAAATTAAATTGGGGTTTGTGTTCTGTGATTTATGATTTTTGGCCGAACTTCAGCCAAAAGGGTTAGAATAAGTTTTGATTAAAAGGGTCTATTCCTAAAACCCTAGTTTTGTGGATCATGGGGATGGTAACTTTTTTTGGAGATGGCAGGATTGATGCTAGAGAATGGTGGAACAAATTTAGGGATAAATTATCTAAACCATCAAATATTTGGTTCTTCAAGTTGTGGATTAGTGGCCCTGCACATATTTGGTTTTCTGAGTTAGAAAAGAAAAATCTAATTGGTCTTTGGAGGAACTGGAACAAGTTTTCATGGACATATGGGAAACAAAAAAGAAGAAAAGCAAGAGGAAGTAGAAGAATTTAATGATAATAGTGAGGAAGAGGAAATATCAAGAAGAAGAAGAAGAAGTTGTTACACAGATTTAGATTTAGAAGAGAGACAACAAATCGAGATACAAGTTCAAATAATGCATCTCCAAGGAAGGAAGCTTTAATATTTCAATTTGAAGGGCACATTCAAAGGAAAAAGGTAATTGTTTGCATAAACCCTAGTAGCAAATATAACTTCATCAATATGGATGTAGCTCAAAATCTACATTTGCAAGCAAAACATATTAAGGAAGCTCAAGTGGATGGTAAGCATATTCAAGTTTTTGAAGATTTAAAGCTCTCTATGGATAAATATGTTTTACATTCAGATTTTTATGCTTTAGATATGGATGGTATGGATATTATTATTGGATATCCTTGGTTAGAGAGCTTGGGAACAATTAATCTTAATGTGCAAAAGAAATTCATGAAATTGTGGTACAAGAAAAATAAAATTACATTGCAAGATATCACACTTAGCGGAAAAATAATAATAATATAAATGAGGATCATGAAGATGAATTTGAAGTTGGTGAAGAAGGGAATAAAGATTATTCAGAAGGAGAGGCTGAAGAAAAATATGAAAAAAAAAAAAATTCATCTACTCAAGGGAAAACAAAAATAGAAAACAAGGTGGATGAGAAAAATAAAGTTGACGAAAAGGTTGATGCACCATATAGACACCCACATCATCATGAGAGAAAAAAATCATGGGATCATGTTAGGACACATAAGGGCAGCAATCTATATAGATATACAGAGAATTGGAGGAGCAATTATCAAGGCTATAAACAAAATCAATGGAGAAATAATTATATGAAATGGAATCATAGGAATAATTATTATGGATACACATGGATGCTGAGGAGGAATGCATATGTACAAGGATGGAATCAGATGAGTGCAAGGAATATGGAATCAGTTTTGGACAACATCACCCATTAGGATCTCATATGGGTGGTTGGAGGATCGAGCATGGCGACTATTGTGCAATAATTTAAATCACACTCATTATATGGCTTCTTCTTATGTTTCGGGGACGAAACATGTCAAAGAGGGAGGCAATGATATGTACCTTGGGATATGATATTATAATGTACATGGGTTGATGGAGATGCGACATGTGGCACACATGCCCTTAGTTATATGTATGGGTTCACATGGGATATAATATTATAATGTATAGGGGTTGATGGAGATGTTTGACACGTGGCACACATCCCCTTAGTTATATGGGCTTACATAGGAATTAGTTATATTGGGTAATGAGTCGGTCTACATTGGGATTAGGTGTTACCCATCCTATTTAAAGGATGTGAGTGTCATTATGAGGTGATGGATGTATGATATGAGTCTTCTACTTGGTAGAGGTATATTGAAGGCGTCCCCCTCGAAGTGGATTCCCATCTTGGGAGATTGTGGAGTTACTCCTTCCTTAAGGAGCATTGTGGGTGGCGTAGAAGGGGCGATGGATTGGAATTGATTTTAAAGTTACTACGAGAGTATGCAACTTTCTCTTCCCCGCCCCCCCAAGGAAGTCTTTTAGATTAATGGTGAAGCAGGGCAATTTGTTGTAAGTTTGTTGGAGCACGCTTCTCTCGGGGAAGGATTTTGAGTTGGGTCACTAGGTTCTGGGGCAATAAAGCTAAACCTAGGGTCAGCTTTCTTGCAATGGCTTCTTCCAGGTACGTTTCCTTCCCCGAGTTTTGGATCAGGTTTATAAAGGGGGTCCCTAGTTCTTGAATTCTTCCAGCCTGTACTTTCCCCTGGTCTCCGAATTTCGATCCTTGGAAGGAAAAAATCTCCTCATGCCCCGCTATGGCTAAGCATTCATGGCTTGTCCTCTGAATTCCGAAAATGGTCGGTCCTTAAGTCTATCACGAATTCTTTGGGAGCCTTTGTGCCTATCTGAAACCCTTCTCTAAACTTTTGGAGGAAATCTGCGGTGCGTGTCTATGTGGAAATGGAGTTGTCCACCCCTTTGCCGACCTCTTTGTGCCTCCAAACTAATTTCAAACCTAAGTGCTTCGTCATCGAGTATGAGGGGCTGAATGCAAAGTGCTTCTATTGTGGGAAGCTGGGACATTTAAGTAAGGACTGCGAGGTTAAACTGGCAAAGGAATCCAAGGGGGCTGGGCTTGGAGGCATCTTCGAAGGAGGAATGTTTGTTGATTGGATCCGAACTTTCTCTGGGTCCGGATTTGCCTAATCCTCCTCTGGAGAAAGTTGGAGAACAAGATGCCCCTATTGACCCTCTTGTTGGGGAATTGTCCCCTCTCTTTGTTGAAGGAAACAGAAGAGGTGCATAAGAATTCGGGGAACCGGTGTCCCTGATTAAAGAAGGGTTTGAGCAAGGGCATGCGGATTCTCTGAATTCGCTTCAAATTTGGCTTTCAGATAAGGTTGAGGCTAAGACTCTTAAGTCCCTTCTAGGGGGTGGAGACTTGGAGGACGGGGAAATTGAGCCCGATTTGTTGGTTCCGAGCTTTGGCTCCTTCTAAATTGGCGTCTGTCAGGTGGGTCTAAAGGAGGCCATTTGTGGTTCAACAGAAAAAATGGGGGAAAAAATCTAAGCAGGAGGTTGCCCAAAAGGAGGTGGATGCGGGTAAGCAGAGTATCCTGAATTTCTCCAAAGTTGTGTCCGGAGAAGGTGAAAGCCCTTCCCTCCCAACAATGAAGGTCCTCTCTTGGAATGTCAGGGGCCTAAATACCCCGACAAAGAAACACTTGTTTAAGCGTTATCTCTTTTCCTCGGAGCATGCGTGGTGTGCTTCTAAGAAACCAAGATGTCTGTGTGGAGGTGGCAGAATTGTGGGGTAATTCGGTTAAGGGTTGGAAGGGTTTTTTTCGGATGCCTCTGGTGCATCCGGGTTTGGGTCTCATGTGGAAGGAGTGCCATGTGGGTTGATCTTATCTCCCAAAATTTTAGTTGCGGCTAGGTCGTGTTGTCTAAGCGTTCTCAAATGGTCTTCTACCTCTTCAATGTGTATGGTCCGAATAACATCATTGGAAAAAGGCGGTGTGGCAGGAGCTTTCCAGGTCTTTGCTTCCGTTGGAGGAACATCTTCTTCTTCTTGGGGAGACTTCAATGTTATTACCTCGAGAGAAGGATAAGAAAGGCGGCCTTAAAAGGAATTTGCAGTCCCATGTTGATTTTTGTTCCTTTATTCGTGATAGTTCCCTTCTTGATATTGAGCCCAAACAGGGTGGTTTACTTGGAGTAATCGTAGAAGGGGTTTTTGTAATATTGTTGAGAGGTTGGATAGGTTCTTAGTTGTCCCAACTGGTCTCTTAATAATTTTGTTCTAGAGTGCTCGGTTCTTCCTTGGTCTGGTTCAGATCATTTTCCGGTGTCCCTCTCGGTTAATATTGATTTTGCTCCTCGTAAATCCCCTTTTAAGTTTGAACTTATGTGGTTGAGGGATGCCTCTATTGGAAAATAATATTAAGCAGTGGTGGAATTCTTATAAGATTGATGGAACAAAAATGTTTGTGCTTGCTCAAAAGCTCAAGCTTCTCAAAGGAGACTTGAGGAATTGGAATAGGGTTTGCTTTAAGAATATCTTCCAAGAAAAGGCTAGAGTGGAAGCTGACTTGAAAGCATTGAATGAGAAAATTTTTGTTTCCGGAATGGGGGAGGAGGAGTTTCTGTGGAGAAATCTCTTCTAGCCGAGCTTGGTGAATTGCTCCTTAGGGAGGAAGTTTACTAGAAACAAAAATCGAGAGAGTTGTGGCTTAAGGATGGCGACAGGAACTCTAAATTCTTTCACTTTGGTTTTCAAAGCTAGGAGGAGCTCAAATTATATCTCTGAAATCAGAAATAGCGAAGGTGTGGTTCTCTCTGATCCAAGCAGATTTTGGAAGAAGGTGTTCGATTCTTTTCTCTCTTTTAGGTGGCGAAATTGCCTCTTTTGAAGAAGAGCAATCCTCTTTTCTAGATAATATTCCGTCATTGATCTCTGATGCTCAAAATGAGGCCCTTCTAAAGCCTTTTTCCATGGGGAAGTGGAGAAAGTTGTGTTTTCTATGGCCAAGAATAAAGCATCGGGCCTGGATGGTTTTCGGTAGGATTTCTTCCATTTTCTAGGAACATTGTTGGCTATGATGTGTGGGCAGCTGGTGGAGAATCCCGGAGGTCTCGTTCAATGCTCAAAACACTGAATTGCTCCTTTATTAGTCTCTTCCCGAAAAAGAACCATATGCTTCTTCATTTCACTGACTTTAGGCATGTCTCTCTGTGTAATACAACATACAAAATCATTTCGAAGGCTATCACTTCCAGGCTTAAATGTGTGTTGGATCCTCTTATTTCTCAGGAGAAAACCGGGTTTATGCCCGGGAGGTCGATTTTTGATGGTATTTTTCTTTCCCATGAGCTTATTCATTCTCTTTCTAATAATAATTCTCTAGGTATGTTGATAAAATTGGATATCAGCAAGGCATATGATAAGATCAATTGCGTTTCCTCATCAAGGTGCTCAGGAAGTTTGGTTTTTCAGAACAGTTTTGTAACTGGGTGTTTAGCTGTATTTCAGCCCCTCTTTCTCTTTTTGATCAATGGTAATGTCAAGGCTTTTTCGATGGCAATCGGGGCATTAGGCAGGGGGACCCTCTGTCCTCCTTTTTATATATTTTGGTGGCGGATTCCCTTGGTAGGTCCATTTGCAAACGGATTCGAGAAGGTAAATTGCAGGCCTGAAAATAACGGAGGGGGTGAATCCTATTTCCCATCAGCAATTTGTGGATGACACCTTCTTGTTCAGCAAAGCCAGTGTTCAGGAGGCCAAGGAGCTGAAGGGATTGTTGGATGCCTATGTTGTGGCAGCAGGTCAAGAGGTTAGCCATCTTAAATCCTCCATCTTCTTTTTTAATGTTCCTCCTCTTTTGAGGCTAGAATTTTGAGAATTATGGGTTTTAAAAAGGATCCCTTCCGTCAAGTATCTTGGTGTCCCCCTGTTTGGTGGCTCGGGAAGATCTTCTCTGTGGAATGATCTCCTTTCTTCGGTGAATTCGAAGTTGAATTCATGGAAAGGGAAGTGGTTGACACTGGCAGGAGATTGGTGCTCATCAAGTATGTTCTTTGTGCCTCCCCTCTCTATATGTTATCCATTCTTAAAATCCCCAAAGGTGTTCTGGAGAAGTTGATTGGGATTATGAGAAAGTTCCTCTTGGAAAGTTCATCTTAAGGATAGAAAAATTCCTTTGATCAGTTGGGATACTTTGTCTAAACCCAAAGACTTGGGTGGTGCCGTATTCTCAATTTGGGTCTCCAAAATTTGGCCCTTGGTGCCAAGCTTGTATGGAATCTCCTCTCGAATCCACTAGTCTTTGCAGTCAGGTGGTGGAAAAGAAGTATCTGGGTGCCCTTCTTCCTGAATCTATTCTCTGAATTGCCAACCCCCCTCATGGTTCCCACATTTGGAATTTCTTGATGGAATGCAAAGAGGTTTTTCTTATAATGTTGCCTGAAGATTGAAAATGGTGAAAGGGCACTTTTCTGGGACGATCCTTGGAATGGTTTTCCTGTGCTTGGGGATTTTCCGAGTTTGGGGAAATAAAGAGACTTTTGGTCGAAGAATGGGGTCCATATGTCTCTAATTATGGGCAGGTTCTAAAATACTCCTGCTTTGATGCAATGGAAAAGCATTGATCACCTGAGCATCCTTGAGGATGCCAAAGCCAGTTTCTGTTTTGTCCTACAGAGCAGCAAATTATGCTTTCTGGGGGTAAGGATGAAATTGTTTGGACTACGGCCTCTTCTGGGAAATACTCCCCAAATTTGGTTACAAGTTGTTGCATGTTGAGGTGGGAGTGGAGGATCATGATATGGAATGCTTGTTGGTCCTCCTCTTGTCCTCCTAAAGCTGGCCTTTTTGCATGGATGGCCTTCAAAGGCAAAATCCTTACCCAGGAAAGAAGGAAGAAGTATGGGATTCATGGGCCTTCGATGTGTTTTCTATGTGAAAAGCATGAGGAGGATATGGGATCATTTATTATTGCATTGTCCCTTCGTCATGGAATGTTGGTGTTGGTTGTGCGCCAAGCTCAATCTTCCTTGGGTTCAACCTTCTTCCCTTCCTGAGACCATTCTAGCTTGGCCGGTCAATCTTCATAATGGTGCCCTCTCCTCTATATGGATGTGCAGTATTGTACTCCTCCTGGCATATTTGGTGGGAGAGAAATAAAAGAATCTTCAGAGATGAAAAGAATTCGGTTGAGCGGGTTATTCTTAGGTTGGAATGGGCTATCTCTGAGGTTGTCTCTTCTAATTGGTCCCACTTTCATCACTTTTTTATTTTGACAGGAAATTGAGAAACGGTGGCCAAAAATTGTTAAACCTAGGGATGGAGCCCGGAGGACTACGATTCCTTCTGCTTCTCTTCGTAAACAAGCTAAGTGGTATCCCCCGCCCGGGGTTTCACAAGCTCAATTTTGATGGCGCGGCTAGGGGCAATCCTGGTGCCTCGAGTGTTGGTTGCATTGTTCGTAACGAGTGGGGTCAAATTATCTGGGCGGCATCTTTCAAGCTTCGGGATGGCACATGTAATTCTACCGAAACTACAGAGCTCTAAGCAAGGGTCTTGATTTGGCCTCCTCTTTGAAAGTGGAAAAATTGGAGATCGAAGGGGACTCGTTAGTGATTGTGAATGCAATCATTAAAAAGAAAGCTCTGTCATGGAAATTGGATTTAGGAATCAAAAATCTTATGGCAACTCGAGAAATTTAATTCTTGGAGTATTAGGCACATGTTTCGAATGTAATCATTGCGTAGATAGGTTGGCTAACGCGGGGATCGAGCAAGTACAAATGGAGAAAGTGGCCATTAATGGTAAAGAGTGGGAAGGATTGGAGGTGATGGTTTCGCACGCGGCTTTAAGTGGATCCACCGTCTGATTGTGCACTTGTGTGAGGAGTTTCAGTCTATTTAAGGTGGGTGTTCGTTGTCTCACCTTGTATTCCTTTTCGGTTTTCAATGGCTGCCCCGCATTTTCCTCGCATTGCCTTGAGCTTGCAGCCTGTGGGAGATGGCGTTTTGGACCAGGAGGATCACGGATAACCGGTTGAAGAGGATTTTTTTGATCACCTGTGTGGAAGACCTCGAAGCCATTAAAGTCATTTTGGGGGATGTTTTTTGTCGGCGGAAGGGTGGTCGCATGTCAACAGTGGCATTGCTTCTATCTTCGTGGAGAATTTGTTGATTATTCGTCCTTCGAAATCGGACGCGTTAATCTGGCTTTGCATTGGCTTCGGCCTTCTTTCTATGGGAAATTTGGCTCTGAAGTGGCAAATTGTAGTTTAGCGTTTTGGGCAGTGGAGGATTCGATGCAGGGTGTGCCTACAGTGGAAGTTGGAGTTTTCAAAGAACTTGAGAAGCGGTTCGGCATTTTGCTTACTGAGAAGCTGGTTTTGTATGCCTGTGATCGCTCTGCGAGCCGCGTCCATCCGTCTAGTGCTCCCGAATGTGCAGGCTCTTAGCTCTCCACTGGAACCGTGTCCATCCGGTTGGACCATGTTGCGAGATGTTGCTGGTGGTGCATACGACTTCCTTTGGCTGGGATGGGTGAATGTTGAAGCGGCCAACACGCTCGGTGAAGGTGGAGCTGGAGGAGGAAAGTTTGGGTCAAGAGCTTCTCCGGCGGCTTGTGTCTCTGTCTCAATGGAGTCGGGGGATTAATTTCCTGCATATATAGATATATAGTTAACTTGGTTTTGGGTAATCTTGACAATGTTCTTCTTTGCTTGGCGCTTCGTGAATAGGAACGAGTCCCTTCAACCCGCTTGATCTATTAAAAAAATTACTGTTCTGAAAGATGTTGCTCATGGTCCGAAATCAATAATAAATTTTAGTCTTTTACATTGTTTATTAAATAGCAAAAATGACTTAAAGTGATTCACCATTCACCTTTAAGAAAAACAACATGGCATAATGATAGTAAAACAAATATAACTATAACTCGATTAAGCTAAAATGTGAATAATATATACCTAATTTGATTGTTATTGTTCCTAGATTTAATATTTACTATGGTAATTATTCATGGTAGATAGTTAGTGAATAGTTAGTGAGTGATTTGTAATTTAACAAATCATGTATATCTTTGTGGGTATATAAGTTGTTATTAAAAACTTATATTTGTATTTAGGATATATTATTGTTAGTGGCTAAAAATGTACTCCTATATTATAGGAAATCACTCTCCTATATAAATGTATGGTTGTCGAGTATCAATAAACAATTTTCATTTGTTTGATATGAACCAAGCTCTAGATTTGGTATCAGAGCAAGTATGTGTTTTTTGAGAAAAATGGAGGGCCACACTATCTATTAATGCCCTTGTGTATGCAAATAAATACTTTTGTTGTTGCTTGCTTTCTCTATATGGCTTGAGGACAAATTAGAAGGATCAATATGAGAGTTGTAGCACATGTCGGATCTCGTGGATATTTAAGGAGTAAATAAACGCACATATTGTACGTGTTTGACATTTCGGTGGTCTAATTGATTACGATAACCTCTTTTTTATTGTTCCAAAAATAGGTCTTTGTGATAACATCATTGGTGTTCTACATTTTCTCGTGCAAAAAAGGCCTCAATCAACGTGTTGCATAGCCTAATAATTGGTGTTTATAGGCTGACAGTGAGCTATTCATAATTTATTACTCATCTCATTGGTTGTCTTCTTTGTTTATTTGGCTCAATGCATTAGATCCTTGTCATGTTCCTTTGAGATCTCGAAAGCCTGTGATATAGCAACCTAATTCACATTGTAAAAAAAAAGCTCTCGTGTACGAAGAACTCCTCGACCATACTCGTATGTCAAATTTTAAATGTTTGATTTGAATGTGTCATAAATAATTTTAGTCTTAGTGAGTCAGTAGTAAAAGAGTCAAGTATTGTGCTCAAAAGATGTAAGTCCTCAAAATATCGTATTGGCAAGAGTCATAGGGTGTCATTTTATTTTAGTCTTCAAAGTGTCAATATTGTCAAAATCTAAGTTTTCATGACAATACAAAAGTGTTATTTTTGTTTATGTCAAGTTAATTAACAAATTGAGTCTTGTTGTCAAATAGGTGATTTTAGGATATTTGTTTATTGTCATTTTTTATTAGTCAAAATAGTCAAGTTGTCAAATTTTGTAAAAATAAAAAAATTGTCTCACGGATGCATTTTTGGTGTTACTCGACGTTTAAAAAATAAAGTGTTTCACATTACGGGAGGGAAGAAAAGAATAAGCTCAATGTGGAAACAATGTTCTTCATATTCGCATCTTGTTGAGCTAGCATCACGTAAAATGGAGGACGAGGCATTAGAGGCGGAGGACAACCAATGACCTCTCGTCAGTCACCAATGACGACGTGCGTTGAAGTTGTGGTGACATTTTTGTGGTGTGAGTTCTTGTTGTTCATTGTCAATGTTCCAATTTTAGTTGTGTGGTGTGAAAAATAAGAACATATGTGGTATGTTCTTGTTCACATGTTCATGTGGTTATTTCTACATATTTCCTTGATGTAATAACATAGTGAAGAAGATAACACAGTGAAATGCAACATCATGATTCTTGAAGAGGTTGAATAGTTAGATGTGTTCCTGTTCATACCTAGGTTTGTGGTTAGCCTCTGGAAAACCATTGAAGGTTGTCTGAAATGGTTCCTGCTTGAGTTCCCACACTGAGTAGGTCAAATGTGTTCCCTATAGTGATTGGTTGATAAGCAGATGGTTCATGTACGTGTTCCCACACTAGTTCAGTCAGATGTGTTCTCGGCAGTGCTTGGTCGATAAGAAGTTGATGTGTTCCTTCTTCTACCTTCGAGTTTGAGTGTGTACAAGATCATGAGCGTGCACCATATAAACACTAAGGACAATGTTATGATTTAGTATTTACTGGTAAAGGAAGTCTTATTGAATGTTTTTCTACCATATAAACACTAAGGGGAGGAATCTCTATGGACATATCCAATGTATCGCGCTACACATTATACGGTTACATGTTAATGTATTGTCTTGAGGAGTTTTTGTTTACATGATCTTCAAGAGATGGAGGGCTTTGAACTACTAGGTGCCATCTATTGGGTTGGCCTATCTCCCTTGGCTCGCCTAGTGGAACCCCTTTAATCCACTCATGTAGTGCTGCTTGTGCCACATGTGAGAGGCTTTATTGGAAATATAATCCAAGGTGCAAAATCTCAAGCCTTTTTTCTAACAAATTTTTCATCATAAGATGGTGCATGCCCTAATAAGTTTATGCTTCTTTATTTTCTAGATTCGGTGAAATCATGTGGGTCCAAGTCCAAGCTATTGTGCTCTCACATAATCAAAGAAGTAGACAAAACATTCCTCCCATCAAAATTCTAAGCGAGAGGGTTTTAGTCTAAAAAACAATGTCATGCGGTTTGACGTCTCACATCAGGATAACAACTTCAAAGAATTTCACAAGAAAGATCTATTTATCATTCCTCAATATCAATTGCAAGCAAAATTTCTTATTTGTAAGGGCCAAAAGGTTATCATTAAGCACAAATGATTTCCCCTCAAAATGGTGTAGGCTCAAATGGTTTTGACAACATTATTTAAGGCGAAGATGAGTCCCAAACCCTATTGTCTTCTCAAATAAACAAAGAAACAAACAAAGCTATCCTCTCATCAAAATTCTAATGAGAGGTTATTAGTCTAGAACAACCCACCATACGGTTTGAGGCCCAACATCGAAAATGCCAACTCCAAACAATTTTAGAAGAAAGACCTATTTATTGTTCCTTAACATCAAATGCGGTCAAAATTTATGATTAGTAAGGGCCAAAATGTTTTCGTCAAGTGCAAGCAAATTTCCCTCAAAATGGTATGGCCTTTAACCACCCACAAAACACAAGCGTTGACATTGCAAAAGCAAATTGTTGACATTGGGAGTATTGAACAACTACAACTTAATTGCAAAGTTACCTCTAGAGTGTGTTACCTCATGGATCTACACGTTGCACGCCCTTTTTCCTTCCAACGGTTCATAACATTGACATATGTCCATATGGGACATACCAAAAGAAAGAAAAGGATCATTTGTGTTCCCTCCAATAGTCAACTAGCAATTTCAAGTCTAGTCACTAACAACTTTCCAAGATTCTCTCCAACATGTGCAATATATTCTCATTGCTAAAATGACATTCAAGCCTTCTTCCACAAAAATTGCATGTCCTTTATCACTGTAGCAACAACTTTCATTTGACACTATTCTTCAAAACTTCATTCGCAGAGACCAATTGCTGCCTTCAAAATTGATCTTTCAAGGCAATGCAGGGCACAAGGAAATCATATCTCATAAATACTATCAGATCCACTCTCTACACACAAAATGAAATAAGTAATCTCTTTTATTGGTTGCCTACCGGTGTTGTGGCCTTCAATATTTTCTAAATTCGCCATACATGCATGCCTTCGCATACCCATCAAGGAAATAAAACCACTAGAAGGCCAATCCTTATCAAATTTTCAGAATCCCTCAAACCTATCCACTATCTTTTGCTTGATAAAATTAGAAAGGTTGAAGAAGATTGGCTTGCTTCTCTTCATCAATTGATCCTATTATATTATGGCTTTTCAAATCTCCCTCTTCTTTATCAACATCTCTCCTTCACACCAATACAACATTGAAGCTATCGGCGTTTCCATTACACCACCCATATGCAATTGCTAGTGGTAGAATATATAGAGCTCTAAGAAGTCAAGGCCATACAAGTATGCATTGTTTTAAAGACTATTTATTTGTTGGCTTTTTTTTAAGGTGTCCAAATTCTGCATTCCCTAGGATCAAGGAGAGAAAAAAGTGAGAGGGATGCACTCAAGTGGTTGACCAGACACTTTGTAAGGGATAAGACTACAATTTGATAAGAAAATGATTATTTTGGTTGTATATGAGGAGGGATGTGAACAAGTATGTTTCAACTTGTAGAATTTGTCAAATTACAAAAGGAGGGCAGCAAAATACGAGTCTGTATACACTTTTACTAATGCTTAAAGAACCACAGACTGATATTTCTGTGGATTTTTCTTGGGATTCCCTCGAACCCAAAGAGGACATGGTTCAGTGTATATAATGGTAGATCACTTAGATTAAAATGATCAATTTCAAATGATGTAAGTTATGTCGTTCATTTGTTCTTTAGAAAAGTAGTGTAAATGGTATTCCAAAAACCACAAGTGACAAAGCCACTGAATTTCCAGTTTTGGAGGACCTTGTGTTAGAAATTGATAGCATGCAATTAGTTCTTAAATATCAACCAGAGGAGGTAAACAGGACACTAATCAACCTACTGAAATGTATTTGACAATCCCAAGAAATGGGATTCCTATCCCAAAATTTTCCACAAGTGACAGATAATCCGCATTTCAAATTGTGGGTGGCGTAAATTTTAAAGCCATGGACCTAATTGATTTGCCAGCATGCCCCAAGTCATCCAAGATGTTGCAGAATTTTTAGATTGTATTCGAGAACATCTTTTGGCATATAGTTCAGCATACCACCCTCAGACTGAATATCAACAATTTTTGGCACATATTGCAATGAATCAAAAATGCTGATTTGCAGAGGAAAAATGTCTTCCCAATGGAAAATTGTTCATGGTAAATTTGCGCAAAGAGACTAATCAACAAATTAGAGCTGAAAATTGCTTGTAGGAACTTGAAGAGGATAAATGGCAATGCTTTGATATTGCCCTGCTTGAAGAGTTGGACATCCCTATCTTTAATGTACATGATCTTTTTTGCCCAATTGGTAAATGACGATCTGCATGACAAGTCAAATGGAACAGCACCTAATAAGAGAACAAATTGAAAGACTTTGGATTCAAATTGTGGGTGGTGTCATAAAAATGTATTTTGTTAAATGGGAAGGTCTGTCAGATTCCTTTAATGCTTAGATTGCAAAAGTTGACATCCTTAAATTTCATGCCCACAATATGATCTCAAGATGTTCAGAATTTTAAAAGATAGTAGTTGATGCACCACTGAATCTGGCAGGTAATTCCTCATCCCGTACAAGTATAGTTGGAAAAATTGGAAAGAGTCATCTTTCTAATAATAGCATTGATGGAAGATTTTGGGGGAGACAAATGTCTATTGTAGGGTAGATTGAATTTTTGTTGGTATATCTATGAGAAGTTTAAGAGATTTGTAATACCTTTTGGCTTTATATGAAGAGAAATCAAGAAGAGATATGTGATATGGACTTCTTGAAGAGAAATCAACTTATTTTTGTTTTCTATTGTGAAGGCATTTTTGCTACATGTCTTTCTTGTTTATCTACATCATTCTGTTGTGTTTTTTTGTATTTATTGAATTGATTTACAAATTTGCAAAAACAAAAATTGAATGCATCATTAAACTAATAAATTATCAAAATAATTAATAGAGTAGTTAATCCAACAGTTAATTAATTAAATTGTTAACTAGCTAGATTCATTAATCAATCAACTATTTACACCTAAATTGTATCAACAATGGGTTTCATGAATAATGAAATCCTCAATCCAATTAATTAACAAAGTTAATTAATTAATGGACATATTAATTGAATAATCAGGTCACCTGATTAATAAAACTAATTAACAACATCATTGAATCAATTTATTATCCGCTTTTATATTCCCCCTTAACTTGGTTGATGTGATTTGGCAACAATTTAATATTGGTTCCTAGAGTCTCCTATGCCAAGCCAAATGCCCCCATTAAGGTAATCTTGCCTCTTCTAAATCTCAATAGTTTCTTTAAAGTCTCCTATGCCAAGCCAAATGCCCCCATTAAGGTAATCCTTATTCTTCTTTGCCAACAATGATCCTTCACATCTAACTTTGTAATATATTGCAACTTGTGTTGTGTTCGCTAGAGTAGAGTCCTTGACATGAGCCCACACCATCTCTTGCATGTTCTTTTATTCTAGTTTGTTGGTACTCCCAAACTCCCTATTATATGGTTTCCACGCAAGCATGGGGCATATAAAAACCTTTTTGTAATCTTAAATCAATAGGATCCTTTTCTAAGTCCACAGTTATGCGCGATGTATTTTGGAGTTTACATACTGATACAGGTACACTGTCATTCCTCAATATCCTAGCCAATTCTCTAACACTCCTTTTACATAAGGAATGGAAACTTTGGGTCTTCACTGTTCTCCACATTTTCTCTTTCCTTCCATTGCTATGTGGAATGTTCTTTCAATGTCCTTTAATTAGTGGACATTTTAAGAAGATTAGGGAGATCCTCAATGTCCTAGAATGTGAGGACATTCCAAAGTAGCCCCTAACACCAAAAATATACTTGGGATGCCAAAAAATTACAAAACGCCAAGGGAACATGAGTTAAAATGAAGGAAAATTGGGACGTTCAAAAAATTCCAAAACACCACTAGAATGTCCCTCCCTTGCATACCACATCCCCAAGGACCAAAATGTATACGGCATTTGGGATGGCTTCAAATTCCAGTTCCACATCCTCATGGAAATCTGGAATATAACCTAGTAATGAAATCTTAAGTAAGGCAATAAAAAAATGTTTTGGGCATTTTTAGAAACAATCTTCTCAACAAGTAAACTCTCCTTATAAACTAAGGTAACCACTTTGGCCTAAATGAAAAGGTTATCTTCCTATTTAACAATGGATACATCAACGAATTTATCATCTACATTTATGAGGGCTACATGCAATGGTGGATATCTCAAGTTTCAAACCAATTAATATTGCAGCAATAACATAAACAACAAAACTATGGTCTGCATTTCTGAGGAAACCATGGTCTGTATTTACAAGGGCTATAACTAGTGGCAGAGATGATCTCAAGTTTTTGAACTACATAGACAACATTTTTCCATGGTCATTGACTTGAGAGGACTTGAGCGATCCCAACATAATGAACAAATGAATGAGGATTTCAGAGTCGTGGAAGATATCCGACTTGAGGTTGTAAGGCAAGTATTTTAGGGCAAATTGAATGGTATTTGTTTGGAATTATAAAGCTGCAAAGGAGGAGAAAGGTTTTGGGATAATGAAGTCACATAGGAGGAGATGGGAAGGCCAAGCAAGAACACACTCATCCTACAACCAAATAATCATTATGTTAGCAGGAGGGCCACTTTCATTTTGGCATCACCCCCATTGGCATAAGGATCATGGTATATTGGGTTTATATATTGCCGCAGACCAAACCTATCAACTAACGTAGGATTAGTTTTTTGAATGAATAAGGACACTAGAGTCATAGATGTAATTCCAAGATCCATTGAATTTAGGGAAGTTAAAAATATTAATATAATGACAATAAAGTAATGTAATTAAATTTTAAGAGCAATTTACCTCACATTTGCATTCTTGCCTCTTATTTGCATACTTGACTCTCACCTTCAATTTTCCACTATTTTCAATTGCTTAGGGTTGATTTCAAGTGCCATATAGTTGATAGCTTGCAATAAGTGCCAAGGAGTTCAAGGAGCTTGCATTATTGGTGTTGGGTGTATTGAGGTAAGTATTTTGTGATTTTTAAAAGTATTTTAGTTTGTATTTAATATTTTATTATTTTGTAGTTGTTTTTTTTTTGTTTGTTTATTGTTATTGTTTTAAGCTTCATTTTTCTACATTTGATTTCATTTAAATTTAAATTTTAAAGTTTCAACATTTTCTCAAGACTAAATTTGTTTTCATTTTTTTTAAATGCATTGTGCAGTTAAAATGGCTGCGAGTTCTAGTTTTGTGGGTCAAGGTAGTAAAGGTCTCCCTTAACAAAAGTGATCCATCCTCCCCCTTTGGAGGCATGTCACACAACTAGAACAAATACCAAGTGGAGGGGGCTTTATTTGGGTTTGCTCACAATGTAATATGCAATTTAAGAGCTCCTACAGTCGGGTGAAAGCCCATTTGTGTGGGGCTATTGGCCATGGAATTAGAACATGTGGAGGGTTGGATGGAAAGGGGTTGCCACGTGCAAAGACCCTTGCATACATCAAAGAGCAGGAGGAGCGGATGCAGCAATTGCATTAAAATCCAAGCATCCTATGGCAAAAAAGGAAGATCACATAGCAAGCCACCTGTTTCTCCTTTTGTTGATGTTGTGGCCCCAGATCACCCATTTTTGTCTACACCTATTGCAACTGGAGGGGAAGAGGATTCACCTCTTTCTCACAAAAGAACAAAAGATGTAGGCCCATTGGAAAGGGCATTCCAAAATGAAAGCAGGGACATAGCTAACCAAAGTATTGGGCGCTTTATTTATGCATGTGGTGTCCCATTTAATGTTGTTAGATCACCATACTGGCAAGATATGGTGAGATGTATTAATGAAGCCCCTAAAGGGTACATTAGCCCAGGGTATGAAAAGGTGTGCACCACCTTATTGTCAAAAGAAAGAAAAAAAGTTGAAGACGCATTGTTGCCCATCAAGAATCAATGGCTCGAAACAAGGTGTCCATCGTTTCTGACGGATGGAAAGATACAACAAATAGGCCATTGATCAATGTGGTTGCAGTGTGTCCTAAAGGGGCAATGTTTCTGAGGGCTATTGATTGTGAGGGGCAAGTGAAGGATGCCCAATTCATTGCCGACATCCTCATAGAATCTATTGAGGCGGTGGGGCCTCAAAATGTTGTCCAAGTTGTAATGGACAATGCAAAAAATTGTAGAGCTGCAGGGTTGTTGGTTGAGGCACGGTATGGACACATATTCTGGACACCTTGTGCGGTTCATTCCCTCAACTTAATGTTACAAAAATTGGGCACAAAAATTGCTTGGATCAAACAAGTCTATGAGGAGGCAAGTGAGATTCAAATGTTCGTCAACAACCACCACATGTCCCAAGCCATCTTTCGTAGATTCTCGACATTGCAGCTATTGAAGGTAACCCATAACATTCTTTTTTTTTTAAAATAATTATTAGTTTTTAAATTTATTTTTATAAATTCATTAAATTAATTTTATAAGTTTGTAATTTGTAGAATTTTGAATGTTTTAAATTTACTTGTCTTAATTTTATTTCTTTTGATTTCTTATTAGGTTGTTGAGACTCGATTTGCCTCACACACTCATCTTGTCTTGAGATGGCTTGTGAAGGTGCGAGAGGCATTGAGTGGCATGGTTATCAATGACCTTTGGAGTGTATGGAGGCAAGCAAACAGTGAGAGGGCTAGAAATGTGAAATTGTTGATCCTGGATGAAGCATGGTGGGATCGTGTGGATTACTTGCTTAGTTTTACTGAGCCCATCGTGAGTATGTTGAGATTTGTTGATATGGATCATCCATGCATGGGTGAGATTTATGATGGAATTGACTCAATGATTGAGTCAATTAAGACCATCATAAATGCCAAAGAGCAAGATCCTACAGAGACCTTCTTCAGGAAGTGCAGTCACATCTCATTGAAAGGTGGAACAAAATGACTACTCCATTGCATCTTCTTGCTTTTGCCTTGACTCCAAAATACTATAGCGCAGAGATCCTTTCTTTGCCTAGGAGGGTCCCACCATATAGGGATGTTGAAGTTAGTGAGGGGTATAAGGCGGCATTTGCTAGAATCTTCCCAGATCCAGAAGTAGAAGACATGGTTAGAGGTGAGTTTGTGAATTTCATATCCTCCAGGGATCACTCCATTAGCGCTCTTCGTGACAAATACAAGATGGATGCTTATTCGTGGTGGTACCTCCATGGACAAGCATACACCTACCTCATGCCACTTGCAATAAAAGTTTTATCACAAGTAAGATTTTAATTTTTTTAATTTCTTAACTCTTTCTTTTTTACTTTTATAAATTTAAAATTTTAATTTTGCATTGACTTTGCGGCTTGCCTCAATAGGTTGCGAGTTCTTCTTCAGCTGAGAGGAATTGGGGTACATATTCATTTATCCACTCGGTTAACTGCAACAAGTTGGGAGCAAAAAAGGCGGAGGATTTGGTCTTTGTGCATTCTAACCTGCGCCTTCTATCACATAAGAAGGATGAGTACAGGAAAGGGCCAACAAAGTGTTGGGATATAGACCCAGAGACTCCAAACTTGGATGTTCCCATTGCCCAACTTTCATTGCTAGACCCGGACCTAGATAGTACTTTGCGTGAGCTGCAAAGTGGGGCTAGCGGGAGCGGCATTGCTGATGGTTTTGGTTGTACTCTGATGCTTGTGGTTCTAATGAACCACGTGATGGTAGTGATGCTCTCATTGAAGACATTGGAGAAGATGCAGAGCCATTAGACTATTACTAATTAGAATGTTGATGTATCTTCATTTTTGTGTTTACAATGTTACATAATACATTGTAACATTTTGATTTGAACAATGTACTTGCTTATAAGTTCGAACAATGAATTATCAATATGTTTTAACTTTTGTGGCTATTTCACTTATGTATATTTCAAATTTGTTTAATCTATGCATGTGTAAGGCTGGAATTTTGCTTATCTTGTTACTTTTCAAAATATTTTTAATATTTTATATGTATATTGTATCTTGTACTACCAAGTGCCATTTTGGGCCCCCAAAAACTCATTGTATCAGCTTACCGGATCCCGTACCATTACTGCATTCGGCACCGTTTGCCTTGCACGTATCGGCTACCTAGATCTCAAAAGCAATAATCCAATTCAACCTGTCTGCCCAGCTTGAGATTAAGGCGCAAAAGCTCTCTAAATGATGTTAGAAGGATATGTCTAAGATAGCAAGGAAAAAGTTCAAAAAACCAAATTAATTTGCTCAAATTAACAAAAGGGTATAAATCATCAAAAATTGTTGTAAGAAACAATAAATATGAATAATCTTTCCGAGGATGAGAAAGCCTTACAAGGAACGAACAGCTTCAAATCAATTAATTGAAGAAAAGTTAGCCAAGGATGAGAAAAAGGAAAGTGATGCAGCATATGATGTTAATTATCTTAAATTGCAAAATAGACTTCAATATATATTAGATGAAGCACTGCAAGCAGAGGAGAGAGAGACTGATGGATCACATAGTATTAGATAAATCTAAGCAGTCAATCCAGGAAAAGCTCTCCCAGGAATATTCCTTTTTTGTGTGTGTATCACTCTATACATTTAAAGGCAGCTATATAACACTGTCTTTGGACATAATGATAAGTGTGGAATCTGGATAGACAATGAAAAATATGTACATCTTTAATTACCACCAAAACAGACCCAGACGATTGAATTACACTAGACCGTGTGCCATAATCCAGAAAACACAGGAGTAGGCCCTCTTCCCACTTCCCTCTTTCCAGGGCCCTCCTCCGATTTACAAAGAAGTTGTTGAGCATTTTGTGTCGGCCCCTGTTTCTGTTGGCCACTTCTCTGTGGAAGCCTCTGCTCTTTCCCATCATTAATCTTAAGGATGAGGTGTTTGAGCGAAAAAAGTATTATAACGATCATGGGCTCATGTACTGATTTAATGGGCCCATGATTTAATGGGCTTTTGCCTAAACTGACCTACCTTCATCAGTGGGTCTACTCAAAAACTTGTGATTCAGGATCCATCAGCTCCCCAGGCTGTGCAATCTTCAGCATGTGTTGGACTGTGGGGTCTGAGAGTTTGCAGCACCCGCATGAAAGATTTTTGGGGACTTTATTGCCAAATGGACCATGTGCAGTTTGAACTTTTTCCTGATTTCTGTTGACGGTGTTTATTGTCAATGTTCAATGCAGATTCGAAAAATCGTGTAACAAGACACAAAAATTCATATCCCATGGGACCATATTACTTGCAAAGGTTCCTAAATTTTCCCCACAGCACCCACTGAATACATTTTGGGATCCCTCCTCATAGCACCACCAATTTAGAATCCCATGAACACGGGTTTTGAATATGTTTCACCGAGTAGTTTGGATGGTGCATCCACATCGTATCGTCCATTAATTGAACCTCCATTGCAGGCCTCAATGATGGTGAAGGCTTTCAATAGACAAGACAGAGGACTTCTCCAGAAGCATGTGTTTCTTTATGTGGACAGCCTTCAAAGGCCATTGAAAGTGTATATTTCACTAAATTGTTCTAGGATGGAGCATCCACATTGTACCATCCATTAGCTTTACCTCGTTGGCAGTCCTCAATGATGGTAAAGGCTTTCAACATACAAGACAGAGGTCTTCTCCAGAAGTATATGTTTCTTTTTGTGGACAGCCCTCAAAGGACATTGAAAATGTCTGGATGCAAGGAGAGCAATAATGGCTACTTTCTTACTGTGACAAAAGCTTATACCTATAATGACAATTGACTCGAGAGTCGGATCATAAGTTCAGAACATTGTCACCATGAGACTTCAGTATAGGGTGAGGACTCTGCCCCCTCTCCATCCCTGTATCTTCTGGTGATTGTATTTATGTATAATATAGTCATACCCTATTCCTTTACTCCCAAATCCTGATTTGAAATGGCATACATGTCCTCGTCCCCCGAACCCCAGTGTCTCAAAGGGTCTATGGTTCAAAATGTTTATTTCTAGTTTCCACTGATGAGTAATAGTATTTTCTGCTAACTAATGGACTTTATAGTGAATCCCAATGAATAATTGTTCTGTCTGATAACTACCAGACTTTATAGTCAATCTGTTTACACGCTGTAGTTATAGACCAGTGTCATTCTAGTTGGTCTAATGGGCTCTTTGGAATTTATTAACTTCTTGTGAGTATCACCTAATAAGCTTATACCGTATAAGATGGTTATATTAAACTTTGTGCTCCTATTAATCAGTAAAAATAGAGAGCAGAAAATTCTATACATCTTTTTGGTTGCAGCCTTAGATAGAAAAACAACATTTTTACTCATAAAAACAAAAGACCCGTAGATATGCTCATATTACTAAACAAACATTTGGCTTATATCAGAGACATTGTTTTTAACCATAATAAAACACCTTGTAGTGTAAGAGTTCATTATTTACTTCACAATGTAACACAAATCAAGCCTCCTGGATAGATGTTTTTACAAAATTTAGCAATATCTGTGTTTTCCTCGAGATGGAGGGCCAATGTGGATCTGGCTTTCCTCCAGATTCTTGAATGCTTTTAACCAGGCTGGCGAATTCTTGAACCATAAGAGCTTCCTGAGGCAATTCTGTTGTAATTCTGTGTTCACTGGGCCTGCCCCAGGCTGTGTCCATTTCCACAAGCTTAGCATCTGTGGAAGAGAAATATGATCCAGAACCCTCCTCATAAGGAATCACAAAATCATGAAGCAGCAGAATTCCTTTAGACCCATGGACACTTAAATCCATGGAAAACTGACTATGGAATGAACAGTGAAAAGTTGCCATCCTCCCGTCTTGCCAAGAGAAAGTAGCCCCACAAGCTGTAATCACTCCAGCTTCATTCAAAATAGGTCCGGGATGTGCAGTCACACTCTGAGGCATTTCGTAATCATTTGCCCATAAAATTGCCCTGATGCAATACCATCCAACATCACCCAGTGCACCATGTGCATCTAAATCCGCTTAACTCTTATGTCCTCCTCAAAGAACTTACCAGCAACAGCAATTGTGAAGACACTATGGACCTGCAAATAACCATGGAAGTGAAATGTTTTCTAATTGCAACATTTTTAAAGGCTAAACATAAAAGTAATCTGTAGTTGTACCCACATCAGTATTTTGGGTATAGTATTCAATTACAGCCAAACATGCAGATGAGAGAAATAAACCCAAATGAATGAATTACACTATACTGTATCACATTATCCAAAAAGTACACAGAGGACCCCAAAAAAACGTGTTTAGCCAGATTTTAGAAAAGGGAGATACTAAAACCCAGTAAGAAATCAACAGAAAAACAAATCGTGTTTTTGTGAGAAAACAAGATTGAATGCTTACTGACTTGAGTTCTCCAAAGAGTTCTGGACTTTGGAGAAATGCCTTCATTTTGGGAGTTCTGGGATGGTGCATCCACATGGTGCCATCCATGAACTGGACACCATTGGTGTTACATGCCTCTATGATGGTGTCCAGATCTTCTACAGTGAGAGCAGGGGGCTTCTCCAGAAGAATGTGTTTCTTCTTGTGGGCAGCCTTGAGAGCCCAGTGTAGGTGCAAGGATGTGGGGAGAGGCATGTAAACTGCATCCACACAGGGATCATCCAAAAGCTGCTCATAGCTCCCATAAGCCTTTACTTCCGAACTTTAATTGTTGGCAAACTCCTTGGCTTTATCAACTGATCTGCTGGCAACTGCATACACTGACGAATTGGCTGTCAGTCCAATCCTTCTTGCAACTATTGTGGCTACGCGTGCACACCCGATAATTCCAAACCGAACTTTTTCTCCTGCCATGAAGTATTTCTGCACCACAATACACTTGTAATTGTATCTCTCTCTGTAAGTAAATGAAAGTCGCAGGAGAGAATGGTACCTTCACTTTCAGTATTTCAATAGGCTATGTATGGCAGCAATCTTGCCACGTTTTTATGATTAGTGTAAAGGGCTTTTTAATTTTATTTGAAAGCATGCAAAGATATTTCTATGAAAAATGTAATCAACCTACACAGTACGCTGAAAAGGGGCACCAAGATTAAAAGAAAGAAACCAGTAGTGTTTGTTAAAGGGAATATTGCAAATATTGTTCAAGGAAAGTAAATGTTCTGTTTTTAAAAAAATTGGTTTGTGTTTGGGTAGATATATAAGTGAAATTGAGAAACAACTATGGAGTTTAGTGTTAATGTTTTT
This sequence comes from Taxus wallichiana var. yunnanensis, assembly GCA_018340775.1. Classification (NCBI taxonomy): domain Eukaryota; kingdom Viridiplantae; phylum Streptophyta; class Pinopsida; order Cupressales; family Taxaceae; genus Taxus; species Taxus wallichiana. Next base: position 210,492,053 of record CM031235.1, on the reverse strand, counting down.
TTTTCTAATTTTTTGGATGGTTTTGGAGAAAGAAAATTTTCTAGTCTTTAGAAATGTGAAGTCTTGGTTGGAATATGTGTTTCTAAGGTTGTGCTTTTATAGAAACTTCTATGTGCTAGCATAGAGGAAGGTGGCTTAGAAAGGAAAGATGAAGATGGAAAGAGAATAACATGTGAACCATACGGTAAGGGAATGGTGGAGGGAGGAGAATGGTAAGTGGAACCTTCATTAGGTGTGGATAATGTTGTATATAGGAAGCTATATGTATATTTATATTGTGTTGAAGTTGTGAAGGCTAATATTTGGCATGGATTAAGGAAGATAGAGAAGAAGATGATGTTGAACTTGATTGTTTGTGCAACCAATGTTACACTACAAGTAGTAGAGACCTTAAAAATAAAGAACAATGGAAGGGAGCTTGGTGTGGAGCTAGATTGGTTGTAAGGGATTGTAATAAAACCCTTGCATGCTTGATGAAAGATGAACCAACTATTATACAAAGAAAGAGGAACTTGATTTTCGAACAACTATGATGTTTTTGATGCATCGATGGCCTGACATGTCAATGCTATCAAGGGCCATGTGATTTGTGGGATGGAGTTGGGATTCCTTGTTGGAAGAGGAGCATGGAGTTTTAGAAACGTGGATGACATGCCAAGATTGATAATTGTTTCACATATCCTCCCAATTGGAAATGATTTCCTCCCTTGTGCTCCCTATGTCTGAAGAAATGTTGCGGAATGGCTTGTATAGAAGGAGTTCACTCCAACATAATAGTCCATAAGAAGTGGAGTCCAGAGTAAGAATCCGATAAATTATGGGCCTGACACGTACAATAGTTGGCGGAGACTTACCCTCCATTTGTTCCTAACATGTTGCTTGTTGTAAGACCAAGATCGACTAGCCTCAATAAGCGATATAGACTCCATATTTGATGGTCATTGTATGTAAGCATGGAAGAAGTTAGATGTGTCATTAGTTTGAACCTCTGCTTATGTGACATGATGCACACATGACCTTTTTCCCAACATTCAAGGAAATAAAATTACAAATGCAGAGAACAAGAGGTAATTTTTGTAACATGTGACATGTTTCTTGTGCACTCATGTCATACTCAACAACATTGTCGGTTAACATTTTGTGAAATGCAATATATGTTGGTTAGTCAGGGTTGGAGATGGAAGAAATTCTTGAGAGCATTTGAAGGTATGTTTCAAAACATTTTTTTGCCTTGAAGCATATTTTGCAATATATTTAGAACTGAATGTTGAGAAAGCACAGACAGAAAATCAACATTTGCTCTCCAAATAGATAGCATGGTCTGGTTGTGGATGTTGAGTTTGTTGTCATTTCTGGCTGGATGGTAGCTGATCTTTCCGCCAACATCTACATGTAGTTGTGATTCAACTCACACGTCCCATGGTGCTTTGTAGCGAAACTGTAGGCCTATTCCTTTTTTTGGAGGCAAGCTTGTTCAAAGCATTTGGTGTGGCGTTGAACACGGTTCAACAGTTATTCCAAGTCATAAAGAGTATCGATAACCATTATCTGCTGCGTGTTTAATAGGCATATGTCCTCTTCAATGCAACATTGAATATATTCTATCCATCAAGCTAAGGGTTAAGGGTTCCATGCATAAACAAACTGGTCAAAGTACTTTTTCATAGATTGAACAAAAGATATGTCATCCCAATTTAGTGTCTCAACATTCAACGCATGTGGAAGCCACAAAAAGCCATGTACATGTGCGAGCCTTGATGTTGCCACTCATACCTGTAAGAGGGGGGAGCATATATTCAAGATTGTAATTGACTAAACAAAATAGAGAAGGGAAATAAATCTTACCTACACCAATAGTCACGAGCCCCAAGGTGTTTTTGTAAGACTTCTTCATGGAATATTATGAATCTTTGATGAAGGAATGCAGAAACATGATGGGGTTGGAAACAATGTTAAGGTTTCTCCATCTCTACGTACCACGAGGGTCAACGAGTCTAAAGTTAGGCATAATTTTATGTAGGTCTGGCCATTTGGTGTCGATGCACTTAGAGTAAAGAATAGTGTGAGGGGTGGCGGGGGGAAGGTTAGTTGTTCAATCATGTCGTAGACATCACCTCTACTTTTTGACAAAAAGAACGCGTTCCTCACAATAATTTTATGCAAGCATCATTGAAAAAACATGCAGCATGCGACAACCAATTTTTTTGGAGTAAAGACATATTTCAATGTGAGGTCTTTCTTTCAACTTAAGAGCGAAACATAATCAAATCTCAAGTTGAAACAATCATGTTTTGTTTTCCTAATGCCTGGGAAAAGTGGACTTTGAGTGACCAACCAGTATAAGAAGGCAATTAACATATCATCGCAATCACTAAGGTAGAATGCAAAACGTAAAATTGCACAACGCAAAAGTAAAATTATATCCTTGGGTCATCTTTGGCATGGGAAATAATCAATATCGTCACTAGCAAACTTAGCATTTGAATAGTAAACAATGGCTAATAGTATGTTGACATGGTTAAAGAGCTTGTAGACAAGTAGAATGCAAAATAGTTGTATATAATCTATTTTGACACACCTTTTTTAATTTCTATCTCCCTAGAATTATATATAATATAGATGTAACTTTATAATGGTATTTTTATATTTTTATATTTTAATATACATATTTCCAAGAATGTATTTACATATAATATAACTCTAATCTATTTCATGTGAAGGAGCCAAAATTATTTGAGGCATGTTTCAAACAATTTTCATGATTTCAATGTTGAAATAACTACATTCCAAATGATGGCATGTCTTTGAGGCTATTTTTTAAATACAATCCACATGTATTTTATATATTTCATTCATTTTTCCAATTTGCAACATCAGTTAACAATCTATTTTCTTTAATTCTCATGAATGTACACACCCAGTTTTAAAGCTTCCACTTCGACAGTGTGCAAGTCAATGAAACCTCCTTTGTTGGCAGTTACGAAATTGTTACATTTCATTTTTAAAATATTGTTTTGAGTGAGAGTTGTTTTTGCCGCTTTCAAGATTTTGTTGAAACCTCCACCACTGGTATTGCAATTATTATCCCCATTAACATCATCACATAACTTGATAAGATAAACCAAACTTATTAGGGTGAACTGAGGGACGTGCATTGAGAACGACGTGTGTTATTGGGAACAAAATTTAGTGGATCCAAATTAACTTATAATGCTTCAAATTGAATTGGTCATTTATTGTTTGTGGCACCACCCAAGTTTAAATTTTGAATAAATCCTCTTAAATAGAAATATAGCCGATTATCGATAAATAAAGTGTGTTCCAGTCAAAAACATTTACCTAAAAAATAAGACTTAAACTAAAAAATAGAGTTAAGACTTCAATAAGAATTCTTTGTTTACAAAGAACGACTGAAATTTTAAAGATCAACTTGGAGAGCATTTATATAAAAAAATGCATTTGTCCTCTTCCTAGATGGAACTATTTTTCAATAAATGTTTATTCATTCAAGAAAGGTATTCTAGTAATAGCTGCCTTATAACAAATTATTATTATTATTTTTAATCCCAATTCTTCCAATAGTAATGCTAGCAATATCAATCATTGTCTTGGATGTCGCGAGTTTATCCCAATTATCACCATCAAAATTTAAAAAATTTATTAAAAACAAAGAATAATATTCCAGAAAGAAGATAAATATTCCAGAAAGAAGATAAATATTCAAAAATTTATATATTCATCTAATTCAAGAAGCTCAAGTAAGCATTTAGAACAAATACAAACAAGAGATACCATTTGTTATGATGTATTTCATTGAAATTGGTAATTCCTCTCTACTTATATGCATTCCATATATTTATAATGTCAGAGAAAGCATTAACAGATTCATGCCATCTCATTCGCATTAAGAAAAAACAGAGTTGGTTTACAAAATTTAATTTCCTTTACAATAATTATCTACATTTTTAGTACACACATAAGTTATGAAGCTTGGCTTTAAAAAAATTTGATTAAGAGTTTCCATTTTGTTCATATCTGGAAATAATTGCATTCTATGAGACGACATTTTCTTGAGATATTTTGTCAAACAATTCACATGCCATGGGCTAGTCTAGTAAAGTTTCCCAAATCTGATTGGAGTTCTTAATTCTCATCAATGGGCTTGCATGTGAAGGATCTCAGAAGGACCTGTATCAAACATGAGTGGACGAATCAACACAAAATATTTCTCTTAAACTCCCACTTTTGTAGAGGATGGGAGTATGCTAGAAAAGGTTGTGGGTTTGGCAACAAGGTGAGGAAGGAATATGCAAACGCATCCCCAATTAAACAACTGTTTCACATGGATGTATTAATTTGATTATACAACAAGCCTATATTGGACCTTGAACCAGTTTGGTTATAACCGAAATTATACGGTTCAAAATCTGAGCAATAAATACAAGGTAAAGTGAAATAGTCCAATAAAATGCATATGCACACAAATACACAATACGAGTTCCAAATTTGAGTACATGGATGCACACGAAACTTTCAGTTGGCTGTGAAGAAGGGAGTCAAAGCTTTTGGTTAGCGGCTTAAGCAGTTGTCCCGCTCACAATTTCAGGGACAATTTCAATTTACATTTCATGAAAGATGAAAATCATATTTCTGGCTGTAAATTTTAAGATGAAAATTATGTTACTTTGGGAGAAAAACTTAACAAATTCAACAATGATGACATATGATGCAGAATTTTTTTGGAAAATTCAAGAAAACCGCTGACAATTGTTCAAATATAAAATAAAAAACTGGCATCCAACAACAAACCTTCACCAATGCATGCAAACATTCTAGCGTGCCAATTAGATGACCGCAACAAGAACAATGAGCACAAGGTCGAAGATAGAAAAAGACAAAATTGGAAAACATTTACACGAAAAATCCTATAAAATCCATCAACATACATGTAAACATGTCATTGCAAGCAATGGTGCCATTATATTGTTTTCTTTATTTGAAGGTTAGTATTTTGATGAAAAGATATTGTATTATATTAAATACAATACGATACAAGATAGCTTTCAACAAAAATCAGGTGATATGAGAGCACGCTCCAAAACCACGAAAAAAGTTAAGTAGCGCCTAAAGCAACAAAAGTCAAACTAGGCCAAGCTTAGGAGAATACAAAAAAAAATAGGCAATGCCTAAGGAAGGACAACCAACAAAATCAAGCAACAACACCAAACATGCCCAAGGCGGCGGATCTTGGTCATCTGGCCACCCCAAACCTGACAGATCCTTTCCATCATTAGGAAGTTCCCACCCGAGTGCAGTGTCATCCTTTGGGTTCACTTCCTCGTGAGTAGGAATGGCGAGGCTGAGATGAGGGAACTTGTCAAAAGTTGGCGGCGGTGGAGGTGGGTTCCAAGTTGTCTGAGGCATAGCAATGGCAGGAGGAGAGCCCACCATGCTAGCAAAGTGGCGAGCCCAAGCCACCGATGGCAGGTGATCTCCACCCCTTTTGTCGAGCGACGAATGCGGCGGTGAGCCTTGGCCATTGCGGTGAGCTAGCGAGAAGGCTGCACTAGAAAGGCCATGGGGGACAACGAGTACGACCGAAAGCATAAAACTAAGACCGGTTGCACCGCCACCACAATCTGAATGCAAGGAGCTCTGGTGGGGACGAAGGCACATGAGCCATATTGCAGGGGGCCTCTCCCCGTGGCGCATCAAGGTCTGCAGGTGATCCACCTCCAGCGCCACCTTATTGGCCTGAACTTGAATCTGCAGAAGCACATTGGAGATCACCATAGATTTATTATAAATAGAGAAAGATTGATCAACTGTAGAATTAACAAAGAAAAAAGCATTTCTTTCTTTCCAAATCCAAAACAGAATCTCCCCTCTGAAAACATGCCAAATCTGGGTGAACATAGGCAAAAGCTTGGGATTGTCTCCCAAAAGGATATGTTTCCAAGTGAAGCAATGAGGTTGGGAAGGAAAGAAAAATGAATGAATCCAGTTCTGGCATTTTGAGCTTTGGGACAAAACCAAAAAACATGCAATATCATCTCCAAATGTCCATAGAAAGGGAATTTGGGAATAGTAACCCCAATTTGAGCAAGACGAGCTCCGATAGGGAGGCCTTGATGAAGAATACACTAGAGGAAATGAGCAATCTTAGGCTCCATAGATAGAGTCCAAACATTTTCAAACCGTCATCCCCAGGTGGATAAGGTGGAGTGGATTCCCCAATGTGCATTGAGTTTTTCCACCATGGGAAAATGGGATGAGAGCCAATGATAACCCTTACTGGCTTTGTAGTTACAAAATGGGGTGTCTAAATGCCATTTCCAATCCGTCCACCAAGGGTGAGAGGAATGCACAAAAATTTTATGCACCATGTGGTCAGGAACCAAATTGATCATTGTGTGAAAAGTATCTTGATCCTGGTTGGAAATCCAAAATAGAGCTTTAAATTCCAGTCAAGGGAACTAGATTTCCATGTTTTTGCAAAAAAATCCTCAATGGTGTGAATTCATGCTTGAAGAATTTGAGTGCGAGAGATTCTCGGGACTTGACTTTTGGCATTTGTCTTGAGATTGAAAAATCGGTGACCACCAAAGCGAGTGTTGGTTGATAGAAATCCCATTACGAAAGCTATCCCCCTTCCACAGAAGCCAAGGTTTAACACATTCCCACACTTTCCAGATACTCTTAAGCACAAAGGTGCCAACAATTTTGATAGGCACGGGGTGATGAGTAGATTGAAAAACCCTAAGCCTTTCCATACAAGACGGCCATAAGGCGCATCTTTCGCAATACCGTGTCGTATGAGAACTTTCCAAGATTTTGGGCCAGTAATTCTTCTATTAATCCATTTAGCACAAAGAGCTTTCCCTTGGCCTTGGATGTGAATAAGATCGAGGCCTCTAGAATTGCGCAAGGTAAACAACATATATCCCAAGCATCTTGATGAAAACCTTTTCCTATAGAAGCATTAGCCCACAATAAAGCTTTGAGCATTTTTTCCAACTTCGAATAGAGGATTTTGATGGAACCCAACACAATGAGTAGTAAACATGAGTGGCGGCAAGCACTTTAGAGCAGATTTGGAACTTGTCGGCCAGGGATAGAGGCTTGGTGATCCAGTATTCCAACTTTTTAGCCACCCGCCGAATGACATATTGCCACAACTCAGCTGGGGAGGCTTGAAAGGAAAAAGGAATACCCAAGAACTTAAAAATCTCTCCATGTGTCAGGATTTTCCAATTGAAAGTGGCAAGCCCGATCCAAGCACGGGAAGGAAGGATTATTGATAACATTGGGTTTTTCGCCATTAGATGGTCAAGCCGGAAGCTAGATAGAAAATATCCAAACATTACATAGAGTTGTGAATGTTGGTTTCATCTTGATGAGTGTAAGAAAGGAATCATCTGTGAAATGTCCATTAAGAAGTTGAGCATTGGACTTAGTAGGCGAGATATTACGCAAACAAGACCCTAAGATTTGGCATTAGCTAAGAGATAACCAAAACCTTCGGCCACAATCATGTAGAGTGTAGGGGCAAGTAGACAACCTTTCCAAATAGAGTGAAAAATCCCAAAAGGTTTCAAGCTAAGGCCATTAATCAAGTTTTGAGTAGAGGCATCAACAAACAACATATTGACAGATTGAATGAAAGTGGGACGAAAGCCAAGGGCTTAGAGCATGGCTAAAATGAATGGCCATTCTATCCTATCATTAGCCTTCTCAAAGTCAATTTTGATAAATATGGTGGCCTGATTAGACATGTGGGCCCATTCCATGCCTTCCCAAACAACGATGATGTTGTCTAGGATGAAGCGTCCCTGTATGAATTCAATTTGCTTTGGTTGAATGATCACAAAAAGAAGAGTGTGTAATCACAGAGCTAACGCTTTGGCAATGATTTTTAGGAGACATTCAATAGTGTAATTGGCCGCCAACAGGTGATTTTTTCTTGGGTATCCTTACTTAGGGATGAACTTGATGTTTCCCTTATTGATGCATGGCTTGAGGGATTGTTTCTGGAAGCCTTTAAGATAAACTTGAAGCAGGTCTTGTTCAACATAATCCCAAAGGGCTTTATAGAATTTGCAAGGGAATCCATCGCCACCTAGTGTTTTATCATTAGCCATTTTCATAGTGGCTTCGTGGAGGTATTCAATGATAAGAAAGTCTCTCGTAGATCACCTTGAGAGCCTCGATAATTTACACGACATAACTCCTAGACATTGGTCAAGAGCAACTTGACGAGCTGCCGAGGGTGGTTGAGCTTGAAAAACGAGCTTGTAGTGGCTCACAAAGGCTAGAAACATAAGTTTCGGCTCTTTAATTTGAGCTCATTGTCCATGATAGCCCGGATCTATTGTGAAGGCTTCTTAGTTCTGAGTGAAAGAAAAAAATCTTTCAAGACCCGATCGCTAACTTTGAGCCAATGCATCTAAGCCCATATTTGGGCACCCCTGACATTATAGTTATCAGCAATTTGGATTTTTTGCCGAAGCATTGCAACCTATAGTTGCAGAGGCTCATAGAAAGGATCACCTTAAGCGCCACCACCGCCCGAGTGAGGGTTGAGGTTTTAGTGAAATAAAAGTGGCACCGAATTTTGGCTAGTTGTCTGCCATAGATTCAAAGAAATCTAGTCATCTGAGTCAGTGCGTCTTCCCACCATTGAATCCATCTGGCTTGCATAGGTGGATGGAATTGCTAACAATGTCTAGGTCACGGAATTAAAGTCCAAACCCACTTGATATGATTGATAGTGGGGCCATGTTCCATCAAGGCAGTATTAAGAAAGAATTGGCCTTTATGACAAAAAGGGCATGCATCATGCCAACAAATACAAAATCATATTAGAGAATGCTCCGAAAGGACAAAGTTACACATGACCTTCACTGGCATGGAATAAATGTTATCAAACTCAAAAAAATTGAGCTGACAAATAACCATGTCAAGCCATTTAAGAACGTGATTCATACCTCCACATATACCAAGTCACGCAGAGGTAGGAAGCAATAAGCATTAGGATCAAAAAATCCAAATTTATTACGCATGAAATACCACACTTCCCTTTCACTAGGTGTCCACCTCATGGGTAGGTGGCCACATTTATCATTAGGTGACTCAACCATATTGAAGTCACCACTTATGACCCAATAAGCATCGGGAATGGAGTTGGCTATCAACCGCCACAGATCGGCCCTTTCAGCTACATAATTCAAGGTGTAAATATTAATGAGCCCAAAAGGGTAGCCATCAACATTAAAGAGGACCCATATGACACAGTTGGTGGGGTCGATGCCATGGTCAATTAATAAAGGCTGCCATTTGGGAGAAAAAATTAAAATTAATCCCCCACGCCCTGCTTCATGATTGCTACAGAAAGCCAAGTTGTCAGGCCAAATGGATTTGCATACCATCTGTAACTGAAAACTTGTAATTTTTACTTCCTACAAAAACAAAATGTCCAAAGTTGCACATCGTTGTCGAGTTTCATGCACAACATACTTGCGATAGGAGTTTGTAAGACCCCAACATTCCAAGATAAACAATTCATGGGAAACGTTGGTCTAGAGCCATATCCCCATCCTCCAAGCCATTAATGGCATCATATTGATTGTGTAGGAAATGAGTAGCATTGTATTGCAAAAAATCATGCAGATCAACTTTTTCGGGTGGCGTACTCAATATTATATTCTTCGCTTTGGTGGATTCCACGTTGCGTGTCAAGATATGGTCCCAGAGATGCGGGAAGGACTTTGAGGTCATTTGGACGGCCCTTATGATTTGTTTGGTAGCAGCGAGTGCAGTACGAGTGCGGGGAAGGGAATGAGGGAAATAGAATTTTTCTGGTCCATGAGAACCGATGCCACAAGGGTTGTCTTTGAGTACTTTCACAATGGATTAACCGAGATAGCAACAACAATTGGTTCTTTAGCAACAAATGTAGGCTCCTTAAGCGGGGATACGAGGACATGTTCCTTAACAAATGGTTCCCGATGACCATGGGAGCTAAAAGCTTTGGATTCTTGGGTTTGTTCTTGTTTCACCGCCTTGGCAACTTTCCAACCTTCTTCCTATTGATTTTTGACCTAGCTCGGGAGTAGCTTTGGCCACAGGCGATTATAGGGGTATATAGAGCGGAAAGTCCTTGATCTTTTGATCGAGATGCTTGACAATGAAATAATGTGTTAGGAAAATTCATATACATGACCCTCTGGGAGTAGTGCTTATCGCCCATTTGAATATCCACAAATTCTATGAGATCTGTGAGAGATCAATCTCAACCCATACTCGCTTCTGCAGATGAGCGTGGCGAGAACTTCTCGCTTCCAAGCAAACAACCCGCCCAAGCGAGGAAACAATTTTTAGTAGAAAAGGCACACATGGCATAGGTAGACCAGAAAATTTGACCTAAGCGAGACACTTTAAGGGTGGTATATCGGATAGCAAAAATCTTTGTGCTAGGGTGTTAGCACAAACAATGAGTTGTGAACATACCAAGTGGCTTGCTTAGCGGAATAATGGGCGCATTGGCGGGGTTGGAAAAATGAAAAAGAAAAAAAGCCCTTGGTCATGTTTTGAACACTCTCTCAAAGACTCCATGAGGAGTCCAAATTGTGTTAACCTAGGATTTGAGCATGCTTTGGAGGATTTGACCCACAAAATAGCCAATGAGGAAAAATTTCTCTAACTGTTGAAAGAACATTAAATTCATGAATCGGTAAAACCACATCAAGAGGAGAAATATTACCTCATGGAATACTTTCAGATGAATTTCTTGGGGTGCTTCACCGGTGGTGCCATCGCTCTCTCCAAGTATCTCCTACCACGGTTGAAACAACCGGGTTTGAAGATGGCGACAACATTATATAGGGGACGCCTGAGAGGAGATAAACCCTAGGAGAAGCTATAACAATAATATCTGCAGAGCTTGAGAAGGCCGCATTATGACGGTTGCGAAAGGAAAAACCCTAGAAAGTCGACTCGGTTTTGCTCCGAGTTGGAGAGCATTGGAGAATGTTAATATTAAAAAAAGACCCTCATTTAAAAATAGTTTGACATGCATAGGTGGTTTTCAAATTTAACCCTAAACAGTAATCTTTTCAATAGTGTTTAATAATAACTCATTCTCATTCCGACAAGTTCTCAATGCATTATCATTAGAGATAAGATTATAAATGAATATATTGTGTATAGGGTGGCCTTCATTTTGAATGATCATTGACAAAGAAACCCATTTTTGAAAATAAGAACAACTCTGCTGAATCTAAACCATGTTATTGTTGTTTTTGGCACTCCGATATGATTTACATTAAATGTGCAATAGATGCAAGGATAAGATAGTGTTTCCTCATGACTATTGGACTATTTCTTTGAACACCATTGTCACCACAAATAAAATCGTACAAACATTTCAAAATAAAATCATGTCAAATGAATGTAAAATACCGATAGAACCATGTAAAAGGTATATAGACGGTTAAAAAAGGCCTAAAATGTGGTCTCCTGGACTACAATGATTGCAAGACATGCATGAAATGAATTTATTGAAAAGGCCTTGGAAAATTCATGCAAATTATGCGATTGGAAAATGTAAGACCAAACTCCAAAACATTTGTTAACATCTTCTCAACATATGTCAAAAAAGGAATATTGGTTCAAAAGAGGCCCAATTAAATTTATATGCAAAATATTAGTGACATATTATTTCTACGATCTATGTTAATCATATTTATATAATTTGATATGTATGATTTCTATTAAACTTCCGAAATGAACATTGAAAACAACCACCACCAAGTGGCAAGATAAAGCAACTTGTTCAAGTCAAATGGTCGAAATATGAAAGGAAATTATTACCAACCTATTCAATTCAAGTTTTTCCTCTCATACAAATACAAAATTTTATAAACCGAGGAGAATAATTAAAAATTGAAAATACGACTTGTACCATGCAAGAACCTTAGAGATGGTAAACTTTAAAAATTGATGATTAAATACAAAACCTAGTAAGCCAACCATTGCTTTTGCTCATCGAGCTCGGATCGACTTTTTATGGTCCTTCATACGGATGCATATTTGGCAAACTAGAAAAATTCCACTAGATTATTTATATTGAAAGAAAACAAATATCTTCTCCACCTAATGCTTCATTTTTTGCAAGAAAAATCCTTTATTCTCCTCGCCTCTGACATCACTTGAATTTGGTAATTTTCCATTACTCTAAATTGTCTTCCACAGAGCAAAATCAATTGGTTGAAGAAGCCATTTTTGAGTGACATAAATCTCACTATGGTGGATTTTTTATTATGGAACCACCCTCTAGGGGAGAAGGGCCATGATGCAAACACCTTAAGTTTACGGGTTCATTGGACCAAATCCTTACCACGTATGATTGCAAATTTTACTAGTTATAAATAAATATTTTTTGTATCTTATATCTTTAATTTGGAATCATATTTTAATATTATTTTCTTCCATCCAATCAAAGTGAATATCTAAAAAACTCATTTACTTGGTGGAGACCCAAAGTGGTTCACAAAACACGATGCTAGTTGAGCATTAATAGCTAAATAAAAGAGGGAAATGATATCTGTCTTGGTGGAGTTTGACGTGCATTGTAGATAAGAACCCAATTAATGCTCACACACCAACACACCAACAACTGTTCACACACAATTTTCTAGGAGTTTTCCTTTGTACCAATAAAAAGGAAGACATGGATCAAGGTGGAAGGTCTTTTTAATCAAAGGTTGAAATTGATTTTGAGATGATCTTGTGGCTGCAGTTATTTGATTTGATATTCACATTTATTTTTACCTTCATGTTTACAATTTTTTTGGTTTTTTTAATGGATGAATTTGAATCTTGACAAGATGGTATGGTTTTATTGTGCAGGTATGCATTAAAATTTGGATATGAAAAATCTGGTTGTTGAACAAGCAATGTTGGAATATGGAAAGAGATGTACTTATAATAGTGAGATGTTGACCCAATTCACAAATGGTTTATAAATAAACATTTTTTAAACTTCAACATTCAAAATTTTGGCTTTCATTCCATCAATTATTGGATATTTCTAATGCAAAATATTGTTCAAGTATTGGGAAGTGTTCACATACGAGCTCTTCTCCGCTATAGTTATTTATCAAATATTTCAAATTAATAATTCTCAATTATTGTCAAAATGTGACTTGAAGTTGTTCGTTCAAATATTTTCTATTTTAAAAATTTGGGAAATTGGTACAAAGTAGTAATAAGTCTCCGAGATAAAAGCAAATGTCAATCATTCGGGCGGCTACTGAAATTTACCAAAAAAATCACGTCTCCTACTTTCCAATAGACATGACCTTGAAAGTTGGAGCTAAAAAGAATTGTTCACATTTATTTCATCAAAATAATATTTAAATGTAAAAATAAGGAAATATTACTCGATAAAGGGTGGGAGGATATTCTTAAAAACTTTTTGATGAAAAAAATCTTATATTATATTAATTCAATATGATACAAGATAACTTTCAACAAAAAAGCGGGCGGTATGAGAGCACGCCCCAAAACCACAACCAAATCTAAGCCGAGCCTAGAGGAGCAAAAGAGAAACTAGGCCAAGCCTAGGAAAATACAGAGGCTAGACATCACCTAGAAATAGAAAAAAAGCCAAGTCATGCAACAATAGCAAACATGCCCGAGGCAAAGCGATCATGATCATCCGGACCCTGAGCTAGGTAAAGCTTTGCACAAGATCCGGAGCTCCTGCCAACAATAATTTATTCTTCTAGCTCTTCCTTTCCACGAGTGGGAATGATGAGGTTGAGATGAGGAATTTTTCGGAGGAAGGTGGTAGAAGAGGTGGGTTCCAACCATTAGTAGTGTGTGGCACGATGACAAGAGGAGAGCCCCATCCATGGTAGCGAGGCGGTGACCCAAGCCCTATTGATGAGTTGGTGAATAACTCCTGCATTGTTGAGGTGGCGGCAACCCCCACCACGATCTTGAGCCGAGTGAGTAACTTCATTAATGAAAAGGGCCCACTGAGCGGTGAACCTGACTAAAAGCACATCGTTGGGAATGGTTACGTCGACCACCACGGCTCGGAGGTGGGGAGCACCTGGTAGGATATGGTGGCACACGGCAACATTGCATGGGGCTTCTAGTGAAGCGGCGGGGAGGTCTGGAGATGGTCCACCTCCAGAGCAACCTTATTTGCCTTAACTTATATCTATAGCAGTACATTAGAGAGCACCATAGATTTGTTATAAATTTAAAAAATATTGATCAAACACATAATTAGAAAAGAAAAGAGCATTCTTTCTTTCCATATCCAAAAAGAATTTCCCCTCTAAAAACATACCAAATCAGGTGAACATAGGAAGAAGCTTGGGATTGTCTCCTAAAAGGATATGTTTGTCGGGTAAAGCAATGCGGTCTTAGCGAGATAAAAATGAGTGAATCTAATTCCGGGCATTCGAGCTTTGGGACAAAACCAAAAAGATGCATAATAGTTTTTAAATGACCACAAAATGGGAATTTGGGCGCTGGGATCCCATTTTGAACAAGACGATCCCGATAGCAAGTACTTGGTGTAGAATACACAAAAGAAATTGGGAAGTATTTGGTTGCACACAAATAGACTAGAATGTTGCAAATCACCTACTCCAGATAGATGAAGTGGATTGAATTCCCCATCACATGTTGAGTTTTTCCACCATGGGCAAGTGAGGAAAAAGCCAATGGTAGCCTTTACTAGCCTTGTAGTTGCGAAATGGGGTAGCCTCATATCATTTCTAATCTATCCACCAAGGGCAAGAATATTGCACAACAATTTTGTGCAACATGTGGTCAAGGACCGAGCTGATCATAGCATTATAAGTATCTTGGTCCTGGTTAGAAAGACAAAATTGAGTTTTAATTTCTAGCCAAGAAAACTAGGATTGCGCTTGTTTTTAGAATAAGTATTCAATGGTGAAAATTTTGCGCTTGAAGAATTTTAGCGTAAAGATTCTGGAGCTTCTAATGAGACATTTATCTTGTGTTTGAAAAAGTGGTGACCACCAAATTGATTGATGATTAACAAAAATCCCATTACAAAACCATCACCTTTTCATAGGAGCCAAGGTTTGATGCACTCCCATGATTTCCAAATGCTCTTAAGCACAAAAGTTCCAACAATTTTGACAGGCACTAGGGTGATGAGCAGGTTAATAAACCCTAATCCTTTCCATGCGGGCGCGGCCATAAGGTGATTGATCCTTATTCAATATCTTTCCGTATGAGAACTTTCCAAGCTTCTTGGCCCATGATGCTTCTGAAAATCCATTTTGTGAAAAGTTCCTACCCTTGATGTTGAATGTCAATAAGGCCGAGTCCCCTAGAATTGTGGGGAAGACAACATATCTCCCAGGACACACGATGGAATCCTTTGCCTATAGCGGCATTAGCCCATAAAAAGGCTTTAAGCAACTTTTCCAGGCTTACGTATAGAGGCTTTTGAGGGAACACAACACAACGAGTAATACACGTGTGTGGTTGCAAGAACTTTGGAACAAATTTGGAATTTCCCAGCCAAAGACAAAGGTATGGTAATCCAATACTCCAACTTTTTACCACCCTTTGAATAACACATTACCAAAGCTTGGCTGGGGAGGCTTGAAAAGAAAAACGAATACCCAAGAACTTATATATTTCACCATGTATCGAAACCTTCCATTCGAAGGTGGCAAGTCAATCAAGCACGAAATGAAGGATTTCCGATAGCACTAGGTCTTTTTCCTTTGAATTGAGGAGCCATAAGCTAAGAAAAAATTATCCAAGCATTACATAGCATTGTGAATGTTTTCTTCATCTTCAATGAGAGTAAGAAAGGAATCATCTACAAAATGACCATTAAGAAGTTGGGGATTGGGCATGGAAGGTATGCAAGATTCCCCTAACAAGCCCCGAGATTTGGCATCGCCAATAAATATCCAAATCCTTCGACGGTTAGCACATAAAATTTTCCTCAGTAATTTCTATTTCATTAATGTATGTATTAGGAATAGGATGTTGTTAAGTGTAATTAGTAGTAGCGTCTGATAGAAGATAACGGCGCCGTCAATGCAGGTGCCGCCAATAATGTAGAGTATGGTAACAGTCAAAGTACAATAGGAATGTTGTAAAAGTAAATATTTGTCGTAAGTGGTCATTAGGTAATGTTAAAATGTCAAAGTTGGGATAAGTAGAGAAGTAGGGTCTACATGATTAGGAATTAGAAATATTATATTGGTAATAAGGACAAGGAGTGAGGTCATAAATATTTTGTGTATTTTATTTGTAAAAAGTCTAAAAATGTGGAACCCATGTGAAATGATAAGGTTTATCTTATCTTAAAAGATAAGCTTACATGTACAGATAAGAGTTAAGGTATGGAATATGATTCGTCGAGTGGATTTCTTATCCTATCTTAGAGATAAGATGGATAAGCCTGGAAGTTCTATAAATAAAGAGGCCACCCCCCTCATTTAGCATAGAAGGAAGTAGTGAGAAATATTGTATGAAGTGTGTAAAGGAAGCCATCAGTTTAAAGGTGTGTTGAAGAAGCCATTAAGAGGTGTAATTGTAAAGTTTCTCCCATAGTATTGGTGGAAGGCAAGTGAAGTCAATAACACTTGAAGTACCTCATGGGTGAGATTGTAACAATTTCATGTTAATATTATAATTTACTTTGATATTTCAGATTTGTCATCATTCCGTCTTATCATAGTCGATGGTATTCTTGTGTTATGTTTGTTGTTTTGTTTCCAGATTACATCCACCAAACTAAAGGTTGTGCATTAGTAAATAATCATAGCACGAGGAGTTCGGTGAAGAATTATCATAGTGCTGGATTGGTGATGACATTTTGGTTCCATTTCCGGGACCATTCCTCGTTGGTGGATTGTCTGGAGAGATATTCCCACTTAGTCAAAAATCAATTGGAGGGTAACCTTGTTTTTACTGTGCATAGTAGTTACCATGGTAAAGTCATTTTTTCCATGAATAGTAGTTACCATGGTAAAGTCATTTTTGTTGTGAATAGTATTTACCACAGTAAAGTCACTTTTTACCATGAATAGTATTTACCGCAGTAACTTCACTTTTTACTGTGAATAGTGTTTACCACAGTAAAGTCAGTTTTTACCATAGTAAGTCAAGTTTTACCATAGTTTACCGTGGTCATTTCTATTTTCTATTATAGTGATTTTAATTATTGGTGCACATAAGTCTTGTTGATTGTACTTTTGGGTTGGTATTTCACTGTGGTTACTTTTGAAAATGGGGAAGATTCCTGTTTTTTCAGCCCAATCTAATGAAGATGCTTCCTCTTTCATTCAAGAGTTTAAACGATCTTGTATTTGTAATGGCCTTATAAGAAGGAACAATGGACTGAATTTTTTCCTACCTTTTTGGATGGTTCAGCCTTAGGTGGTTTGAAACACTAGGTGATAATGTGAAAAACTCATGGGATTTATTAAGCTGAAAGTTTTCTTGAAGAATTTGGTGAACAACAGAGATATATAGATCTCATGATCGATATCACAAAGCTAACCCAAGGAGAGAAGGAGAAGATAAGGGATTATCATGCTCGTGTTCTAGAGCTAAGGAGAAGCTCGACGCCCAGATCCGGAAGGAAGGATTAGCGGATGGGTTGATGAATGGCGTGGATAATCTCCTATGTAAGCACTTCATTCTTGGGATGAAGCCAGAGATCAGACAACGAGTGAAGTATGACCACCCAGCTACCATTGAACAAGCAAAGGAGATTGCAAGAAGGCAAGAAGAAAGCATGGAAGAGGAGCCCAAAGAAATTGTTGCTAAAGTAGAGCCTACACCAGCACCTTTGCTCCAGAATCCACAACCACTCTCGGTGAGCACAAATATTTCTCCTAGTACATCTACTGAGTATGAAGATCTGCTCAAAAAGATGGGTCAGTTAACTATTAATCTTCTTCAAGGAAAAGAATTTAGTTCTCAGGGAGGAGATAGAGGTCCAAAAAGAAATATTTCTGAAGTTGTATGTTATGGTTGTTATAAAAAGGGTCATTATAAGTATAATTGTCCAGATAGAGCTTCTACATCTGGTAAAGGAGATAATGATAAAGGAAAAGCACCTGTGAATTCTTTTGATGTAGTAGATAAGAGCAGAAATAATGAAGTAGATGTGTTTGTAACAAAAAGAAAGAAAGAAAAAGATAATCAAGATGGAAATGATCTAAGAAGATGAAAGGAGAAACTAGTAAGAAACATAGGAGAAGAAAGTTGGGTGTGCGGGATTTTTGATTTCACGGGGCAAGGACCATACTCCATCTTGGAAGATCTGTCCAAAGGCACTGCAAATATTACATATGGTCAACTCTTGGCTATGTCTTCGAGAAGAGGCGGGAGCTGCGAAGTGGACTCAATGCTCGATGAAGGAAGGAGGTTGAGGTCCCTATTTTGGAGGCGGGCGGATCCCTATGCTCCACAAGTGAGGTATTATGTAATGGTATTTCAATTCATGATGTCTTAGTTGATGGAGGTGCTTGCGATTAATGTAATGACCAAGTCTGTAATGAATATGTTGGGTTTAAAAATTGATCGCCCTTGACACTTATGTTAAGGTCATTAAATAAGGAAAAACTAAACCGAGAAGGTGTAGTTTCAAATGTGGCAATATCTGTTATGGGTGTTGTATGTGTGGTAGACTTTCGGGTGATGAAAAATGGTGCTTGTTGCGTACCCAATGTTTCTTTGGGAAGACCATGGCTAAGGAGAGTTCATGCAAAAACTACTTTGAATGAAGGCTTCATGACACTTGGACGTGGTAGAGAGGGGTGAAGATAAACGTGATCCTCGACATCATAAGGCGAGAACACATGTGGATTCAAGTGATGAAAAATGATGATTGGACATCCTCTGATTACTCTAGTACCGGTGAAGTGGACATTGAAGATGAAGAAAGTGAGGTTGATGTTTCGATCATGGATATCCTTCCCGATCACACCGACTCATGACCCCATAAAATTATCGAAGAAGAAGTTGATGATCGTCTCCAACAAATAAAGATTGGTGATCTTGTGATGGAGAGTGAGAAGGAATCCTACCTCCGGCTCTTTCGAAGGTACATACACATATTCACTTTTGATTACAAGGAACTCCATCAAGTAAGTTGGGTAGAACATTCTATTGAGTGGTAGATGGTCTTAAGCCTATAAAGCAAATGCCATATAGAATGAATCCTAATTTTTCCAAGGCCATAAAAGAAGAAATAGATAAGTTGCTTGATGCGGGATTCATATTTCTTTGTGGAGAATTCGAAATGGGTTTCTCCCATTGTGATCTCAATAAAAAAGAATGGGAAGCTACGCATTTGTGTTGATTACAGGAAGCTCAAAGGCAACAAAGAAGGATCATTACCCTCTTCCATTCTCGAGATCGGATCTTGGGCGAAGTAGGCGGCGAGGAGTGTTATAGTTTCTTGATGGATATAGCGGATACAACCAAGTCCGTATAGCGGAGAAAGATCGATTGAAGACCACGTTCACCACTCCTTGGGAATGTTTGCTTATAGAGTTATGCCTTTTGGGTTGTGTAATGCTCAATGAACATTCCGCGTTTGATGAATAGGGTGTTCGAACCCTACATTGGGACCTTCATCAGAGTATTTTTGGATGATTTTTTCATCTATGGGAGCAAGTTGGACCACTGCACTTTTGAGATGGAGACAACATTTCAAAGGTTAGATGAAGCACAAGCCTCACTAAACCCTCTGAAAGTGTCTTTGGATGTTAAAGGTGTTTTGTTAGGGCATGTTGTATCCGAGAGATGGTATTGGTGCTTGATCTGATAAAGTTTCAAAAATCAAAGATTTACCATTTCTATGAATAGAAGTAAGTTGAGATCATTTTTAGGCCATGTGGGTTACTATAGAAGGTTCATCAAGAATTTCTCAAAGATTGCACATGACCACTAACTTGATTCTTGAAGAAGGATGTTACTTATGAACCGGGAAATAAGGCACATGAAGCTTTTGGACAAGCGAAGGAAGCCACAGTGTCTTCACTGTTTTAAAGAATCCAGTTGGAGCAAGCCATTCATTGTGTACACGATGCCTCGGATGCAACACTAGGAAGTACTTTGAGCCAAAAGGATGAAAATGGGAATGAACATCCAATTTACTTTGGGAGCAGACAAATGAGCAGTGCTGAGGTAAATTATACTGTAACTGAAAAAGAGGCTCTAGCTATCATTTTTGCTGTAAAGAAGTTTAGAAATTACTTGCTAGGGCAGAAATTTATAGTTGTAACAGATCATCAGGCTCTAAAATATATTGTCAATAAGCCTAACCCATCAGGGAGGATAGCAAGATGGATAATTTTGCTACAAGAATTTGAATTTGATATTATAGATAGGCCAGGAAAGAAGCATGTCAATGCAGATGCACTCTCTCGAGCCTATGATGGTTTAGGATCATCTTGTGATGATGATGATTTCCCCGATGCAACATTGTTATCCCTTGACACAATCCCTAGTGAATACATAGATATTTGGAATTATCGAATGAATTCAAGTTTCTGATGGTGCCCGATCAAAGACTAAGAGAAAGATTACTCAAGCCGATCGTCCATATTCTATTACTGCATGGAGTATTATTTGAATAGGACACGATGGAGCGTCTGAGAGGCGAGTTGGACGTGATCAAGGAAGGAACTGCTAGAAGAATTCCACAATGGTACATGTGGAGGGCACTTCTCTGGAAACTTACAGCAAGAAGGATCTTGGATGCGAGGTTATCAGGCCCACTCTTTTTAAAGATTGTTATAATTATTGTAAGACATGTGATATTTGTCAAACACATGGTAACCGTAAGACTTCATCACTCCATTATGTCCTATTCTTCCACTTGGTCCCTTTGAAAAGTGGGAATAGACATTGTAGATCCACTTCCACTACCTCACGCCAAAATAAGTATATTGTAGTTGCCACAGTTATTTAACCAAGTGGGTTGAAGCTAGGCCATTGAAAACAACTTCCATGGATGAGGTGGCAAGGTTCATATATGAACATTGTCACGGATTTGGTTGTCCATTAGAAATTATAACGAGATCAAGGAAGCCACTTCATTAATGAGGTAGTAGAAGCCCTAGTCAATAAATTTTCTATTAAGCACGGGAAGGCAACAACATACAAGCCAAGCACAAATGGACGGGTGGAGCGAACAAATTTTGTGTTGTGTCAAATTCTAGCAAAGATGCGGCCTTGCGGGTACATAAGTGGGATAAAAGGATTCATGCGGCATTGTGGGCATATAGGGCAACATCAAAGTCAACAACAGGATACTCCCCATTTCGGTTGGCTATGGCATTGATCCAGATTCTTCTATTGAGTTTGATATTCCCACTTTGTGAGAGTTATGAAAAATGAAAGGATGGATGAAAGTGATTGATAAAAGAAAGGTTGGTACATCTTCATTTGCTAGAGGAAATGAGGGAAATAGCAAAGGATACAAGCCATAAGAAGAAAATGAAGCGAGAAGGAATACTTTGATCAAAAGATCCGTTGGTCTCCATTTCATGTGAATGACTTGGTTCTAGTATATGATTCGAGATACAAAAAAAAAGAGAGAGAAAAATTTCTTCCAAAATGGATGGGGCCCTACAAAATAGCAGGTTGTGCATGAAAATGGTGCGTCTGCTTTGGAGGAATTGGATGGCACTCCCATTACGAAATGGGTCAACCACGACAAGTTGAAGATTTTCCAAGCACCGAGAATAGTCTACTCAGGGACGGAGTAGAAGCTAGGAAGGGGAAGATGTCGACACTAAAATTTTCCTCCGTAATTTCTATTTCATTAATGTATGTATTAGGAATAGGATGTTGTTAAGTGTAATTAGTAGTAGCGTCTGATAGAAGATAACGGCGTCGATCAGATGGTGCATTGCCGCCATAATGTAGAGTACGGTAATAGTCAAAGTACAATAGGAATGTTGTAAAAGTAAATATTTGTCAAGTAAGTGGTCCGGTAATGTTAAAATGTCAAAGTTGGGATAAGTAGAGAAGTAGGGTCTACATGATTAGGAATTAGAAATATTATATTGGTAATAAGGACAAGGAGTGAGGTCATAAATATTTTGTGTATTTTATTTGTAAAAAGTCTAAAAATGTGGAACCCATGTGAAATGATAAGGTTTATCTTATCTTAAAAGATAAGCTTACATGTACGAGATAAGAGTTAAGGTATGGAATATGATTCGTCAAGTGGATTTCTTATCCTATCTTAGAGATAAGATGGATAAACTGGAAGTTCTATAAATAAAGAGGCCACCCCCTCATTTAGCATAGAAGGAAGTAGTGAGAAATATTGTATGAAGTGTGTAAAGGAAGCCATCGTTTAAAGGTGTGTTGAAGAAGCCATTAAGAGGTGTAATTGTAAAGTTTCTCCCATAGTATTGGTGGAAGGCAAGTGAAGTCAATAACACTTGAAGTACCTCATGGGTGAGATTGTAACAATTTCATGTTAATATTATAATGAAGGTCAAGTTTTTGGCTCTAAAGGAAAGAAAAAAGCTTCTTTTTGAGACTTAATCTCCAATTTTGATCTCAAAGGAAAGAAAAATTCTTTGAGACTCAATCTCATCTATGCTCTATGCTCCCCCGCCATTTTAATTATCATCTATTTGAATTTGTTGGCCAATATTTGCAACATGAAGTTACAAAGTTTCAAGAAGGGATCACCTTAAGTGCCACCACCGCTTGGCTAAGAGTCGAGGTATTAGAAGAGTATGAGCAACACCAAATTTTGGCCAGTTGTCTACCATAGATTCTGAGGAATCTAGTTGTCTGAGTCAACACATCCTCCCACCATTAAATCCAACTAGTTTAAAGAGGTGGATGATACCTTTGGTTTGATTACGCATGGGAATTAAATTCCAAACACACTTGATGTGATTGACATTGGGCCCATGTGGCAAATGCACACGTACATCCTATAGGTCCCATTATGTCCTATGATGCAGATCCCAACAAAGTATTGCGTGATCATTACCAAAGTACATCTTGTGAGACCAACTTTTTGTTGGTCATATTTTGATAAGGAAGGTGTGTTGCCATGCACGAGAAAGATGTTTTCATGGGCATTTGAGTCCCATGTTGATGAAACCAAGTTTGAAGTCAATACAGGGGCATTGTTGGATACATGCACTTCACCGAGTTCCAAGGAGATGAATCCAATAGTGGATTCTCAACAATTAATTGATGAACAAGCATGTAATGCGTTGAATAAGGTATCGATGGAAGTAGAGGCTAGATTATTTGGGAGGAATAATAAAATAAAAGTGTTGAGTTAAAGGTATAGTTGCGGGATGAAAAGGGAAGATTGTGCGAGGCTTATAAGAAGGCAAAGTTGATAGCATATTCTATCATACTAGCATGCCCAGAGTTAACCCCTTGCAAAACATACGAGACGACCCTCCATTGTTTGGAGGATTTAACGTGCATAATCATAATGCAAAAGTAACCCCAGCACTAGAGTCTACAAAAGAACTTATGGTGTAGTGCGGCGAAACAATAGGAGAAGGAATAGATCAAGGCCACCATAACTCGGTTTACACTGAGCTTCTTGCGTCAGTTAAGACCACAAATCATATGGTCGAAGTTGTCTATGACAATTGTGAAGATAGGGATCGGGTGGCAAGCATGCTTATTACCACTCATGAGGTAGATTTAAAGGAGTTCCAAACCAAGAACAAATAAAATTAGGTGGAATGAGATAGGATCCTTGCAGAGGTCAAGAAGAAGAGTGACACTATTGATATATTAAGGACCTCTATAAAGAATAAGCTCAAGGAATTATATCCCTAGGTAACACGTAGAATGGACGCTACTGACAGACCTTGGAAAACAATTGGAAAATTTGGTTGACACATTCAAAGCCAAGGGTGAAGAGCTAACATTTGAAGAAGTCATTACAATGATGGGGGATCTATTCAAACAAGTGTAGAGTGAGGTGGAGGGATGGAATGCAATTGAAGCATCATTGAATAAGGATTTTCCCATCCTCCTTACATAGTGACAAAATTCTTTTATTCTTTATGGTTGCAAGATTCTTTATTCTTTATTCATGGAGGGATTAATCAGATTACCCATTGCAGGGGTGAAAATGAAGCAAGTGTGGGGTAATGTTGAGCATGGAAAATGAATAAGTCCTTGAGAACAAAGGTTAGTGCATGTAAGAGGCATTACAGAAGAAAGGCACATGAGGACGTGCACGTGTGGAGAAAAGGGTTTGCACACTGAAGTTGGACTTGAATGGGCATAGGAGGAAGAATGGATAGACCGAACACTTAGCCAATTTTGGAATGAAAATAAATATAGACTTGGAGTAGCGACCAAGCAAGGTTTTGAAGATAAGATTAAAGCAAGAAGACTTGTAGTTCAAGCAAGGTCTATTTTGGGAGAAGATCTCATGCAAAGGAATATAAAGCGACATGCATAGTTTTGAGCTAATAATATGATGTAAACTAGAGTTATCTATAGAATAACTATTAGTATAAGTACTTGCATGCTTTTTATTTGTCTTGTAAGCGGCGCATGGCTATTCTTAGCATGTATCCTATTTTAGAAAGTGCATGAGTAGTGAAGGGCAAGTCCCCACTATATATATATATATATATATATATATATATATGTATTATATTATGTATATATGTATTTATTTGCATGGTTTAGGCATCATGATCCATGTTTTTAGAGTTGTGTTGTTTCTTTGTGTGAGTGCATGACTTATGGTGACATTACTATGTATGTATTCAAATTTTGTGTTTTACAGTAATTAAATATAATGGATCTTTGTGGTTGGATATTGGTTGTTAACATAACTATGACTAGTTCTTACATGGTGAATTTAATTTTGATTCTTGTATGAGTTAATCTTGCATATGGTTAAGATCTAGATCTAGTTCATGTTGTGCTTTATTCTTGAATGGATATTATGGATCTGGAATATTTGTATGATCATGCTAACTCCTTGAACAAGTTATCATAAAAGAGGGACTTGGTACCCTTGCACTTTGGGTGAGCGCTCAGGTTTTTCCTGGGTGATGTGTCAGTGTGCCTTGGGTTGTTTGGTGAAATAATAAGACTAAAATTGCTAATTAGATGCCTATTACTCCCCTCAATGTCTCTTAGAAGATCATGGCCAAAACCCTTGCGATCAAGCTTAAACACCTCCTTCTTCCCATTGTCAGAGTGAGTAGACTAGATTCATCAAATACATCTACATTCTTGACAATGTTATAGTTGTTTGAAAATGCATGGAATGGGCCAGGGTCTCTAATCAAAAGGCTCCCTTTATGAAAATTTATTTTGAGAAAGGTTATATTATTATAGAATGACCTTTCATTATTTTCATGCTCCAAGCCCTTTGTTTTGGACCTCGCTTTGTTCGTTTTGTCAAAATTCTCTTTCAGGATGTTTTGGCATGTTTCTTTGTTAATGGAGCTCAATCCTCTAGATTTGGCCTCTTCATTTCCATAAAACAAGGATGACCTCACACCTCATCTTTGTATGTTTTTGTCATGGAAGGGTTCAACTACTTATTAGCCATCTATTACTGCTAAGGTCAGGTTAAAGGCATCAAACTTCCTCGGTCGATCAATAACTCATTAGAAAACACTTTGTAGATGACTCCTTCTTGATCCTGCGAGGAATATGCTTGAGTCACTAATGCCATGAAATGCCAAAACATTTTTGTGTTGCTTATGGATATTTCATCCAATGGAAAAAGACCCAATGTTACAGACAATCCCTTGCTCCCAAACCTCCATGGCTAGCATACTATCAATGGCAATGGATAAAACCTAGTGTACAATTCAAATTTCTTGGCATACCATTTGCTTTTAGATTTTCTCCTTCTAAGTTATGGTATTATGTTATTCGAGAGTGGAAATAAAGATTGCTTATTGGATTACTAAACCCCTCTTTTCTTGAAAATTCCATATCTATTCCAAAGTTTTTGCAACCACTCATGTCTACTACTCTTCTTGTTGGGATCCTTCCAAAGCAACTTATGCCAAGCTAAAAAATTTCTCAAAGACTTCTTATGGGCTAACTCTGAAGGCCATAAAGGGTTCCATGAGATTTACATGGGACATTTGTTGTAGACCCAAAGAAGCAGTAGGAGGTTTGGGGCTATTGGACGTCAAACTCCAAGGATCTACCCTTAGCATCAAATGGATAATTTGAAGCCTTGAAGGATCTGAAGCCTAGAAAATCCTTCTCAGACATTGTATCAACCAAGGGACCCCTTTGGGTCGGCAAGCTTGGCAAGGGTTGGGATTTCAAAGCCTTCTCCTTTCACCTATGTCGATGAAGATCTGTGGCACTTTTTTGGCTAAAAGCATATGGAAAGCTTGGGAATTGCTCAAACCCAACCTCATATGGGTGGGGATAACTTCAAATCGGGGCTTTCAATTAATTCTCTCTCCCTTTGGTGGTTTCCCATTCTTAATTTTCATAATGTCCCCTTTGCCATGGTTCCCTGGGTTAAAAGTCTTAGGCTCTTTAAGAAGGGAATTAGAATAATTGTGCAACATGTTCGAAAGGTTTCCTAGATTGGTTACCATGGGATTTTCTTAAAGCTAAATTTCAGCTCAAAGAAGAGGATGTAGAGTCTATTTCAAAATTACAAATTACGTACAAGATACTTGTCTTGACAAAATTAGAATTTCCTCTAGTATTCCTTGGTGGAGAGATTGGCATTAGCCGTTGACAACTCTTTTCGCCAATACAAACCCCATATTGACTACCATCTTCTTTCCCCAAAGCATGTAATGGGTGATTCTCTAAATTAAAGTTAGAATCTCAAATTCAGAGATGGGACATGGGCGAAAGGTTTTAAAACCTTTGGAAATTTCTTATTTTTCTTTTAAAATCCCACCTTATATGGTAGCTTTTATATCGAGGATCCCCTTAGGAGACAGGGGTCAAACACATGGTAATTGGAAACCGGACACTTTCCCTACTTGTTAAACTAGAGTCTATTAAACATCTCTTCTAGTTTTTTCCACACACTCAATCTGCATGGAAGTAGATATACACCCTTTTCCAACCCTTCATCCCCAATTTCTTCACCTAGAAAATGGTTCTATTGGGGGATTTGGCCATGCTCCCTACACAATTCAATGTTTTTGGTGACTGTTTAGAGAAAATATTCTATTTCACATTTGGAAATCTACAAAAAAAAATTGCTTTAATATTGCTATTATGGATAGAGATTTCCTTGTGACTAATAAAGTTATTGTGATCTCAAAATTCATGCTTCAAATCGAGTGTCATTGGAGAAAGTTTTTCGAAGGTGGAACATCTTCGGTCACTACTTTCACATTGGGATAATGTCCCATGTTCTATTAGTCGGGTTCCTCCAGTTCCAAGTGCCACCACTCTTGTCCATAGTGGTAGTGTTTTTATTGGCTCAATGATGTTGGTGGCGGTGGTGGTAGTGGGTGGGGCTCCTTCTTAGGGAAATTCCCATAGTAGGGGCTAGCCATCTCTCCTCACAAACACCTTGAAGAAAAAGAAGAGTAATAACAACAACATGATGGGTGGGATCCCATCATTTACATAGCCCCCCTTGGCCACCAATGGTTGGGGGGACAAGTTGGATAGTCCACCGCCTCCACCTCTATCAACCTCTCGTGTTCGTTGTTGCGAGAATAGTGGTATGTGGGCATCTCTACATTATCTAGATCCTATTTATTTCTTGCTCCTTTTGTAGTTAACAATCGCACTTTTATTTTTTATATGCCCTTATAAGATGAAAGGACCTTTATCGAGGCCTTTTCGGTTCGATTTAACTTACGTTCTAGGGTGTGACTACTTCCACGTGGTGTACTATATCTTCTTTATTAATAAAAGTTCACTTTTCAAGTAATTTAAAACAAAAAAATAATTACCACCAAATAGAGAAGAAACAAACCCAGACCACTGAATTACCCTAGACTGTGTGTTGTAATCCAGAAAACTTAGAATTAGATAATACCATCGGGAAAAATGTGATGATAATGACTAACGAAAATTTTAACGGAAAATACATAAATGTATATTATTTTGTTAAAATGAGGAAACATGTTGATTACTTACCAGTTATGGCCTCCAAAGTGGTCTGGAATTTAAGGAAAGGCCTTCATTTTGAAAGTTCAAAACACAAGGATCACTAGACTGCAAGTTAAATAAAATGCAAATGAGAACTGGTTTTTTCTTTCTTGGTTTCCTTATAGATGTTACATCACGTATACAAATAAAAATATGGGAAATGCACAATTATATCATTACCCATTGGGAACTACCAAGCACAAAAACAGATTTCCATGGCTTCCGGAAGGTGCCCCTCCAATGGGCATTTTTCTCCCTTACAATCCCTCTCATGTGCCTCTATGCGTTCAAAACATAGTTTAAAATAGAGAATAGAATGGAAACACATCGGATCAAGCGTTCAAGACATAGTTTAAAACAGAGAATAGAAAATTCTGCACATCTTTTTGGTTGCAGCCATAAATGGAAAAACATTTTTACTCCTAAAAATAAGAGACATAAGAATTTGTAGTAATGTTCATATTACTAAAAAAACATTTGGCTTATATCGAAACATGGTTTTTATTTTCTGTCATAATATGACAACTTGTAGTATAATGGTTCATATTTACTTCATAAAGTAACACAAATCAAGCCTTTCGGATGGATGTTTTTACGACATTTAGCTTGATATCTGTTTTCCTCGAGATGGAGGGCCAATGTGGATTTAGCTTTCCTCCAGTTCTTGAATGGTTTTAACGGGAAAGTGAATTCTTGAACCATAAGAGTTTCCTAAGGCAATTTTATTGTAACTCTATGTTCACTAGGCGCCCCAAATTGTGTCCATTTGCAAAAGCTTAGCATTTGTGGAAGAGAATATGATCCAACGCTCTCCTCATAAGGAATCAAAAATCATGAATCCATGAGACTTCCTTTAGACCCATGGAAACTTAAATCCATGAACAACTGGATATGAAATGAACAATGAAAAATTGCCACCCTCCCATCTTGACAAAGAGAAAGTAGCCCCACAAGTTGTAATCACTCCACCTCATTCAAAATAGGTCCAGGATGTGCGGTCACGCTCGAGGCAATTTGTAATCATTAGCCCATAAAATTTCCCTAATGAAATACCATCCAAGGTCACCCGATTGCATCATGTGCATCTAAATAAATAATTTTTAGGGGTGAAGATGCCATTTATGAGTGACATTGAAAAAGCATAATGTAACATTTGAGAAATCTCACTATGACAATGGAGCTGCATTACAGATCAAAAAAATAAAATAATGTTTATTATAGAAACACCCACTATAATCATTTCTCAAATGTGTCAAATTAATAATTCCTAATTACGTAAAAAAATGTGGCTTCAAGTTGTCCTTTCAAATATTTTGTATTTTAAAATTTTGGGAAATTGGTACAGTAATAGGTCTCCATATTTGTCACGAATTAAAGGGGAAATATTTTAAATTTTCCTTAAATAAGATAAAAAAGAAATGTCAATAATGTTGAAGTTGTGGACCCTGAACGCAAGTTGAAGTGGCGGTTTGGTTTTCTTTTTCTATTTTTTGGGAGGAAATCGTGGCTATGGATAAAAATAGCATTGTATTATTAATAGACGGGATTTGTTATTTTTGTGTTTATTTTAATTATATGCATGTCTTATTTATAAGGATGTGATATTTAGGTTGTTTGTGATTGAACCAAGCTTTTACAAAAGAAGTGCACAAGATATATATATGTGCTGGATTTACTCTTTGGATGGATGAAAAAAAAGAGAGATAATTGTATTGTATTCCTCAAGACTGAATAAAGGAGAAGGCTGACTTATTTCTGGTGGATGTAGCCCAAATTGGGTGAACCACGTTAAATCTTGGGTTTATCTTGTGATTGCATGCTTCTTTTATTTCTATTTTAATTCCACTTATATTGCTCATTTGTATTTCGATCTTAACAATTGGTATCAGAGGAAGATTTGTTTTGGCAGAAAAAGCTCACATGAGGGTTTCTTGTTTTGTTTGGAGTAATGGAAGAAGATAGCAAGTTCGGGGTTAAGAAGTTTAATGACCAAAACTTTCAGCTATGGAAGATACAAGTGGAGGACTACTTATATCAGAAGGATTTTTATCTACCATTGAAAGGGAAAGCTATGAAGTCGTCAACTATGACAGATGGAGAATGGGAAGTTCTTGATCGGAAGGCACTGGGAACCATAAGGTTGTGCACAGCTACAACAACAACTTTTAATATTTCTAAGGAAAAGATAACTATATAACTAATGACAACATTGTGTAACTTGTATGAAAAACCCTCAGCCTCCAACAAGGTATTTCTCGTGAAATGTTTGTTTAATATGAAGATGTCAGAAGGTGAGTCAGTAAATGATCATTTGAATGAATTCAACATGGTTACTAATCAATTAAGCTCTGTAGGAGTAAATTTTGATGATGAAGTTAGGGCTCTTTTGATTTTGTGCTCATTTCCTAAAAGTTGGAATACTTTGGTTATGGGTTTCTAGCTCAAACACTTTAAAGTTTGATGATGTTATTGGTGTGATTCTTAGTGAAGAGATGAGAAGAAAAACACATGTGATTCATCTAGTAATACTTTGAGTGTAGAGAATAGGGGAAGACAAAAGGAAAAATCAAAAATTCCTGGACACCATAGAAGGTCTAAGAAGGGCATATCTAAATCTAGAAGTAGGATGGTATGTTGGAATTGTGGAAAAGCAGGACATGCAAAGAAAGATTGTTGGTCTTTAAAATCAGGGAAAGATCAACAAGAAGGGAACAAAGAGGAAAACGTAGTAGGTGATGTGTTACAAGATTCTCTTATTCTTTCTTTGGATAATAAATTAGAATATTGGGTTTTAAATTTTGGTACTTCATTTCATACAACTCCTCATAGACATTATTTTTAAGATTATGTTCACGGGAATTTTGGGCATGTATATTTTGGTGATGATGAGTTGTGTAACATTGTTAGAAAAGGAAGTGTTCAAGTTAAATTATAGAATGGTAACACTTGGGTGTTGAAGAATTTCAGGCATGTTCCTAGCCTAAGGAGGAATCTAATTTCTGCGGGCAATTAGGAGATGAGGGTTGTATGGTTACACTTACAACAGATTCTTGGAAAGTTACCAAGGGTGCTCTTGTGGTTGCAAAAGGTGAGAAAGTAGGTACTTTGTATTTATCCACTGTTAGTACTAATCCCTCTTCTATTTTAGCTGCTACAGGTATAAACACAACTCTTTGGCATCATAGACTTAGCCATATGAGTGAGAAGGGGATGAAGATTTTACAATCATAGGGAAAGTTGTTAGATTTGAAAAACATGCACTTGGAATTTTACGAGCATTTTTGTATGGGAAACAAAAGTGTGTAATATTTCTTAGGGTTAGAACAACCAAGAAGGAGCAAAAGTTAGAGCTTGTTCATGCGGATGTGTGGGGAGGACTCGGGTATCTTCTCTTGGTTGTTCACGGTATTATGTTACTTTTATTGATGATGTTGCTTTAGGAAGGTTTGGGTTTAATGTATAAAGAAGAAGTTTGATCTATTTGATACTTTCAAGAAGTGGAAAACTCTAGTTGAGAATGAAATAGTTTTGAAGTTGAAGTGTCTCGGATCGATAATGGCGGAGAGTACTTTGCAATGATGAATTTAATGACTATTATTCATGAGTTGAAGATAGTTCCTAGAACACCACAATAGAATGGTGTGTCAAAAAGGATGAGAAGGACTATCATGGAGCGTGCAGGAACATGAGATTGCATGTTGGATTTCCCTTATAGTTTTGGGTAGATATTGTTTTTTACTTGATAAATAGAGGACCTTCAATCGCTTTGGAAGGTGGAGTACCAGAGGAGGCTTAGACCGGTAAGAAGGTAAACTATTCTTTTCTGAAAGTTTTTGGTTGGGTTGCTTTTTCTCACATTAATAAAGAGAATAGGACCAAGCTAGAAGCTAAGTTAGAGAAATGTACTTTTATTAGGTATGACACTAATGATTTTAGATTCTGGTTGTGGAGTTTGGATGAGAATAAATTCATTGGGAGTAGGGATGTTATTTTCAATGAAAGGATTATGTACGGGAACAACTATAGGATAAGAGGCTAGAAAATTTTGAGTATTAGAACTTCATGAGATAAAAGATAGAGAAGTGCTCAAAAGACTGTAAAATAAACAAGTACAAAAAATACACGGAGTTGACATCGATCTTGGCATAGTCGGTGTTGATCTTATAGATCAAAATCAACAAGAACAACAAGAGCCTCAAACTCTAGAAAATATTGTGAGACATTCTACTAGGGTAAGTAGACCCCCTACAAGATTATCTTCGTATCAACTTTACTATTGTTTATTGACGGATGGTGGAGAACCAGAAATTTTGAAGAAGCAATGTAGGTAAAAACATGGAAAAGTGGGAGCATGGCATGGATAAGGAGATGGACTCCTTGGAACACAACCAAACTTGGGATTTGGTTCAATTTCCTATAAGAAAGAGAGCATTGCAAAACAAGTGGGTTTACAAGTTGAAGGAAGAAGAAGGTGGAAAAAATAGGTACAAGGAAAGACTTGTTGTGAAAGGATTTGCCCAAGAAAAAGTTATAAAATTTGATGAAATTTTCTCTCATGTTGTTAAAATGACTTCCATTAGAATTGTTTTAAGTTTGGTAGTTGTGGAATATTTGCATCTTGAACAATTAGATGTAAAGATTGCTTTTCTTCATGGTGATTTGGAGGAAGAAATTTATATGGAGAAGTCACATGTTTAGGAAGTTAGGGGAAGGATAAAATTGTGTGCAAATTGAAGAAGAGATTGTATGGCTTTAAGCAAGCTCCAATATAGTGGTATTTAAGATTTGACAGGTTCGTGATAGAACAAGGTTACTCTAGATGTCATTTTGATCATTGTGTTTATTTTAAGAGACTAGATAATGGCACATATAGTATCTTTTGTTGTATGTGGATGACATGTTTATGGTAGGGTCAAACATGCGGGATAACAATGAGATATAGAGACAATTAGCTAATACATTTCCCATAAAGGATTTAGGTACAACAAAGAAAATTCTTGGCATGATAATCAATAGAGACAGAAAGAGTAGAATATTGAATGTGTCTCAAGAAGAGTATGTGAACAAGGTGTTGGACAGGTTTAGGATGCGGGATGTAAAACTAATGATTACATTGTTGACGAGGAACTTCAAGTTGAGTAAGAAACAATGTCCTAAAACACATGAAGAGATTGAATATATGTCTAAAGTTTCATATGCATCAGCAATTGAAAGTTTTATGTATGCTTATGGTATGCACAAGACCGGACATTTCATATACAGTTGGATTCATCAGTAGATACACGAGTAATCCAGAAAGGATCATTGGAATATAGTCCAGTGGATTCTTAGATACTTTAGAGGGACCAGTAGTAAACAATTGTGCTTTATGGAGGGTCGAGGTTTCCTTACATGGATATGTTGATGAAGACATGGCTGGAGATTTGGATGGCGGAGGAGCACCACATGTTATGTATTCACTTGTTGGTGGCAAACGATTAGTTGGATTCTAAACTCTGAAGATTTTTTCCTTATCTACTACAAAGGCAGAGTATGTTCTTGCTACGTAAGTAGGTAAGGAGATGATATGGATGCGGCGGTTCATGAAAGAGTTGGAAAATAAGTTGGAGGATTACAAGGTATTTATTAATATCCATAGTGCATTTCATCTTGCGAAGAACTCAACATTCCATTCGAGAAACAAGCATTTACTGACTCGAGGGATCAGTTTATAAGATCAATTTTGGAGGATGGATAGCTAAAGTTGGAGAAGATCAATACAAGTCGAGAATCTTGAAGATATGTTGAAAAAGCGGTGACAAAAGAGAAGTTGGAAGGTTTTTGGCTTTCTTAGGTATTCAATATTGATCTTGAAGAAGAGAAACAATTCGAGAGAAGAGTATGAGGATGAGCTATAATAATGGGTTACAGCATTTAGTCTCTAAATGGGAGATTGTTGAAGTTGTGGACCCTAAACACAAGTTGAAGTGGAAGTTTGGTTTTATTTTTTCTATTTTTTGGGAGGAAATCATGACCATGGATAATGTAGTCAATAAATCATGCACTTTAGATATTATTTAATCATGGTTTCATACTACTATTTAGAAGGTTCTTGAGTGAAAAAAGTACTAATTAACCCGTGTCTTTTGGCCATCTTGTTTTATTGTTATTACATCATTCTTGGCCTTTTACACCTACATGTCCATTTAGCTTTTGCCACTTGGAATTTTTTTAGCCTCGACTAGGGCGCCCATGGGCACCTTGGTCCCACCATGGGCACCTCGATCCTTGTTGCAATTTCCGCCACTTTTTTAGGCTCTTTCTAGCCGTTTGATATCTTTATCTTTTTGGTGGTCAACTATTTCGAGGTTAATTATGAAATTAGATCAAGAGAACCCTATAAATATAAAGTTATAAGACCATAATGAGGGACCAAGCACTATTCATTACTATCATCCATCTAGAGTTGCATCCACTTGGAGATCATTTGCATCCATTAGCTCCATCACAAGGTACAAGGCTGGTCATCTGCATCACACTTCATAGGGGGGGATTATATTCTATTCCATGCACACATTTTATTACATTTTCTACATTTAGTTATTTCTCGCTACTTCACAAAGTGCGATTGACACAAGAGCACCTAGGGCACATTATGCACACACTCACTAGAACTACATTTGGATCAAAATGTAGTGCAACGCTCAGTTAGTAAGCCCATTGTTGTGGCAGTGAGGTTAGTCGACCCATTCATTTGCATTTTTATTTTTTTTTAGGGTTTTGATACTTCTTTTGGTCTCTTGTAGGTCTTTTCATCATCTTGGATTATTGGCGACATCGATACATGGTAGTGAATTGATGCGACACACAGGTGAGGGTTTTGTACCACATCCCATCCTGTGAAATTTAGTTCCGATCTTTTACACAAAACCCAGTGCCCATAGGCACCCCCCCCAGTTCCCTCTCTAAGCTCCATCTAGATAGATACTCCAGATCCATCCTTTTTGGGGCTTCTACACAATCATTCCTACTTCTAGATTCTTCCAATTCACCTCTACGACACACACTCTAGTGAGCTCCTCTAATCAACTGAGTTCTTTCCTCTTCTCTCTTGCATATTAGGGTTAGCATTTCCTTTTGCATAGTTGTTTGGGTCATTTACATACTTCTTTACTACATTTATTTACTTTATTTACATGTTGTTCATATCTTAGATTAACTAGTCCATATTCCCCATTTTTAGTTAATCATTTTGGTGAACCCAACCAATTTCACGCTTAGCATCCCCATTTTTCTTCTATCATGGGTCATAAAGTTCCTCAAGTTCCTTTTTCTTATTTTCTTAAAATGCATCCCAATTGTTGGGTTGTTCTCAACTAAATTAGACTCCATATTTCATCCTCTATCCTCTAGTACGCCACCAAATGAAATAAGTCCTGTCATTTATATGATGGCCCTAATCCTAGTGGTCATGCATCTAATCAACCCCTATTTGACTCAATACAAGCTCTACATAATTTATTCCAAGACAAATTTAAGGCCATGGAATCAACTATTACATCTATCATATCTGAAATTCAATAGCTTAAGGATGTTCCTCAATCACATGTTTGTGCTCCTTCTACATCTTGTATGTAATCTATGTCCACTACATGTCATCTAGTTGAACCTCAAGACATGCCATTGCATGAACCTCTCATATTTGAGCATAATACTACGCAACATGACATCCTTATTCAGCTCCTTAGTCATTAGTTGATCACTCTACCACCTACTCATTACTATTCTCCTTATCGGTTAGTAAAATATAAAGGTCGTCGTTATTGCAATTATCATCAATCAATGAACATAATAATAATGATTGCCACACTTTGCCATGAATAATCAAGCATCTTGAGTCGTCAAGGCCTTATTTTATTTGTTTCACACTACATTCTAATACAAATGATAACTCCCATTGGGGTCCTAAATCTGATTTATCTATATCTAATGAGCATCAAGACCAACGTTACTCAAGCACCTCCTCGAAGTAGCAATCTCTCACAAATAGTTCGCCATCCTCTCTTACTTAGCCATCTACGATATCACCAAGTCAATCACCTATCCGAATTAGTTCACATCCTCCTACTAATAAGTTGTCTATCATATCACCAAGTTAGCCTAAGCAACCTCCCTTAAAAGTTAGTGCAACATGGTTGTAGTCACAAAATTATGCACTTTAGACATTTATTTATCTCGATCTCATACTACTATTTAGAAGGTTCTTGAGGGAAGAAAGTTCTAATCAACCCATGTCCTTTGGCCACTTTATTTTATTTTATTTCTTCATTACAAACCTCTTGCACCCATATGCCCAGTCAAATTTTCTCATCCCGCATCATTTTAGCCTCAACTTGTCATTAATATTAGGGCCACCCATGGGTGCCCTGGTCCCACCATGGGTGCCTCATCCTTCTAGAGCTTTCCCACCTCTTTTTGGGATATTTCTAGTCATTTGACATCTTTATCTTTCTTGTGGTCACCTTTTCGGGGTTAATTATGAAATTAGACCAAGAGAACCCTATAAATATAAAGTTATGAGACCATAATGAGGGACCTATCATCACTTAATACTATCACTCCATCTAGATTTACATCCATCTATTGCATTGGAGATCACTTACATCCACATAGCTCCATCATCAAGGCACAAGGCTATGACATCTGCATCACACTTCATAGGGGAGGGATTATATTCTATTCCATGCACACATTCTA
Source organism: Taxus wallichiana var. yunnanensis (assembly GCA_018340775.1). NCBI lineage: Eukaryota > Viridiplantae > Streptophyta > Pinopsida > Cupressales > Taxaceae > Taxus > Taxus wallichiana. The sequence continues at coordinate 210,455,162 of CM031235.1, read as the reverse complement.
TTACAATTTCTACACATAGTTATTGCAAATTTACATTACTTCTACAAAGTACGGCTGACACAAGAGCAACCTAAGGCATGTTCACACACACTTTCACATAGAACTACATCGGGTTTGAGATGTAGTGCAATGCTTAGTTAGTAAGTCCACCATTTTGGTAGTTGAGGTCAATCTGACCCCTTCATATGCATTTTTATTTTTAGGGTTTGATGTTTGTTTTGGGGTCTTGTAGGTCTTTCTTCCATCTTGAGTTATTGGTGACATCGACACGGTACAAACTGAAAGAAATTGATGCATGTTAGACATAAAATATTTTAGACCACCTTTCGGCCCTATAAAGATCAGATTTAGAGATTTTACGGAGACTAGGGTGCCCAGATTGTAGACCAAAGCACCTGCATGTTCCCTAGTTCTCTTCCAGGCGCTCTAATCCAGCTAGATCCTCTAGCTCCATCCTTTTCAATCAGCACTCATGTATAGTTGTTCATGCTTCTAATTTTTCCAGCCTCCTTAATGCGATAGTCATAGTCCATTGAGCATCTATTATCATTGAAATCTTTTCTCTTCCTTTTTGCACATTAGGGTTTCTATTTTCATTAGTTTTATTATTGATCTCATTTACATATTTTCTTAGTACATTTATTTACCTTGTGTTTATGTGTCCTCCTAGATTAAATTTAACTATCCACCTACACTAGTTAGTCAATTTTAGTTAATCAATGACCTCCTCTCAAGTCTATGCTCCAACCAATTACTTTCATCAAAATAACTAACCCTCCTACTAGTGGTCATGATATATTTTCAATTAAACCACCATCGCATATTTCTACTATTAACTTTCTCAACATTATTCCACCGTACACAACTTTGTCTTTGGTAGGTGACTCTTGTCACTCTACCCTCTTGATGACACTCATATTCTTATGGTTCTTATATGATCGTCATTGAGGGTCCTTTACATAAATAACCTCCATTCATCTTACATTACCATAACTATCCATTACATACCCACCCATACATATACCCATCTACAATAATCTATCGCTTTTTACGCATCAATCTCTCATCATTGAATCGATCTTACAAAATATATAGTACTTCATCACCTTCATACATCATTTATCAACTAGTGCATGCATTATCATACACTTAGGGGGCATAACATCTATTACATCCTCTCTCTCATCATCATATCAACATAGGTACATCTTTCATCTTTACATTATCATTCATACACATCATAGTGCACATGGTACTATATCACACTCTTAGCATTCACGTATACCACATCTTAGCATCATCTCATCTTGAATAGTCATACACACATTTTAGCACCATCATTACCCGATGACAAACTCTTGTGATTCGGTTCACACTTTCTTTGTTGAGGGCTTATTACACATGAACCCCACACACTGCACTTATTCATACATTACATGTTATACACCATACATTATACATTCAGTCTACAACATTTTAAAATTTGTGCATTTATACATCATACATCATACTAGTCACCATTATATCTACATCATTGTCTACATGCGTCTAGCATTACATCATTCTACATATTACATCACTAGTCCATCTACATACATTACATGTCATTTTATACATTACACTTTACACATCTTTTATTTTTCATTTTACACATAACGTATTTACATTTTACATCTCATCATCATGGTGTCATCTCTAACATCACAAATATTACATACTCTTTTACGCGTTGCTCTCACTACCCTATGACATACTTTAGTTCCTCGGTCCATACTCATTTCTGAGGGTTTACAAATCAAATGGACCTTCTCTTCATCACGCATTTATCATTCGACCTTTCATCATGTGACATTACTAGGTTAGTGTCATACGTTTTAGGCTAAATGGTCACCCATTCTATCATTTTGTAGTGGTATACACCTTAGGTTACATCACCACTCCCTCTCTTCATCTCGTAGTGATATATGCTTAGGGTAAAATCATCACTCATCCATTCATCTTATAGTGATATATGCTTTAGGCTAAATCATCACTCCTTCATTTAATTTTGTCGTTATATATGCTTAGGCTATAAGTTTCACCCACATCTCTTCTATATGTCACATATCATCATCATTGCACCTACACATTCATCACAATGTGTTAGACACAACACACACTTCGACCATTTCCCGATGATGCACTCTTACGGTTCATTCTTGACTGCTGAGGGGAAAACTAAATGAACCTCATTGCATACATTTCCATTCACTCGGGGGGCACGTGGATCCTACCATTCCATTTTTCATTCCATTCCATCCATCCACATCATACTGCATATTATGGTTACTTTTACTCTTGCTTACTTTTTCTTGTTCATGGTCACTTTATTACACATGCTAGTTATATTATTTGTATGTCATTTATCTATATCATCCACACATTAACGTTTCATATTTTTTTCTAGTTGTGATCACGAGATACAGTCTCTTACATGCATGGGATGCTCACCTTCTACCCTTCCTACATTGGTTGTTGGGGGCATCCACATTCGTCTCTCACAGGTGATATTGTTTCATTTTGTACTTATCACTTACATTACTTGGTTATACACACTTTTGACATACTAGTTATCTTTATAACATGCTAATGGGTACTTCATGTGTAACATTTTTATGCGAGAATATTTTCTTACATACTTATTTTGTTACATTGCTTTTTTTTTTGCTCTTGTTTGGGGTTTTTCCTATGTTTAGTGTGCACACTTGTTTTTTATTTGTGGCCATGATGGCCTTGTGTGTCTTGTGACATCATGAGTGATGTCCCATGTTTACCGTCCCACTTTGTGTGGCTTACTTTCTTCTTATGTGTTTACATTATTACTTTTTTGGTAGCTTTTACATTGTTTGCGTAGCTTACACATTATTTTCTATATGCATGTTGTTTGTTCGTACTAACACTTGTCTTTTTCTAGCCTCTTGTTTGTGTGTGCCTTGGTTTCTACCAAGAACACTTTCTAGGGTATTTCTGAGTTCATACATGTGTTGGTCCTCTTTTGGGGCCACATTCTCCTATCAGCGACGTTGCATGTGCCCCCTAAAGAGGGGGCATCATTTGGGGTTTACATACTAACATAGCATATTTACACATGTTTAGTTTAGTTTTCATTTCCTCCCTTGGCATTGTGGGTTACATACAGTGAGTGGGTTCAGACCAGTCTACGAACCCCATACACAGAGATTTTACAAGACATGGTGTCCTTAGCATTCTAGGAAGTAGTTACAGGATTGGAGGTTACAGTGGGTGTGCCTCCTACACTACTTCGGCTAGTGGTGTCGGATCACCAAAAAACTAGGACGTATAGAGATATCTTCAAAACATATTTAAGGGAAGTAGTTAGAGCTTGGAGGATATAATGTAATTCCTCCCTACACTTCTTTGGCCTATGGTGTTGATCACCCAAAAAACTCGGTAGTACAGGATATCCTTCTACACTCTCTTTCTCGACATGGATCAGGTGCACATGTTCCATTTACACTTTTTCATTTGTGTATTTTACATTTACATACATATGCATGTGTCTTTTACATTGCGTTTTTACACATACATACATACATATTTGATTACTTGATCATTTTCTCCTTGCAGGTCCGTGTATGAGAAACAAGTAGTTAAATGGGGGAAAACATCAACAACGTAACAAAAACAACTTTCGCAATAGCACACACCATACTAACCATGCAGGTACATCACACACATCAGCAAACACACACATGTGTTTCCACCCTAGGTTCACTCTCATCACTTTTTTTTGCACATTTTTAATCTTTAGTTTCCATGCTCCATCATCTTTTTTCATTCCACGCTTTGTCTAGTCCATTGGCGCAGTTTTTACTACAATCTTCATGGACATCAGGTATGGATATCTATCTACTTTATGTTACCAAGATTGTTGTTCACCAAAATAAAGTGGGGGAAAAATGTAGTCACAAAATCATGTACTTTAGATATTATTTAATCTTGGTTTCATAATACTATTTAGAAGGTTCTTGAGTGAAGAAAGTACTAATTAACCCCTGTCTTTTGGCCATCTTGTTTTATTTTATTTCATCATTCTCGACCTTTTACACCTACATGCCCAGTCATCTTTCATCACTTGGTGTTATTTTAGCCTCGAATGGGCACCCATTAATGGGTGCCCATGGGTTAACTTGTTCCCATGGGTGCCCTCCTTTTGCACTTTCCCACCACTTTTGGGCTCTTTCTAGCCATTTGAGATCTTTATCTTTTTGGTGGTCAGCCATTTTGGGGTTAATTATGAAATTAGATCAAGATAACCCTATAAATATAAAGTTATGAGACCATAATGAGGGACCAAGCACTAGTCATTACTATCATCCATCTAGATTTGCATCTACTTGGAGATCATTTGCATCCATTAGCTCCATCACATAGGACAAGGCTGGTTCATCTGCATCACACTTCATAAGGGGAGGGATTATATTCTATTCCATGCACACATTCTATTACATTTTCTACATTTATTTATTACTCGTTACTTCACAAAGTGTGACTAAACAAGAGAACCTAGGGCACATTATGCACACACTCACTAGAAATACATTTGGATCCAAAATGTATTGCATCGCTCAATTAGTAAGCCCACTATTGTGGAAGCTAAGGTCAGTTTGACCCATTCATTTGCATTTTTTTTTTAGGGTTTGATACTTATTTTGGTCTCTTGCAGGTCTTTTCATCATCTTGGATTATTGGTGACATATGATACATGGTAGTGAAACTCGTGCGACACACGGTGAGGGTTTTGTACCACCTCCCATCCTGCAAAATTTAGTTATGAATATTTTACACAGACACCAAAGTGCCCGTAGGTGCTCAAGTCCTTCTCTAGGCACTCCAGGTCTAGATAGATATTCTAGATCCATCCCTTTCGGGCTTATGCATAGTCGTTCTCCCGATTTTAGTTTCTTTAGTCACCTCTCTGCAACACAATCCAAAGTGAGCTCCTCTAATTAGTTGAATTCTTTCCTCTTCTCTCTTGCATATTAGGGTTATAATTTCCTTTTGCATATTTGTTTGGGTCATTTATATACTTCTTTATTGCATTCACACGGTTGTTCATAGCTTAGATTAACTAATCCATATTTCCTATTTTTAGTTAATGAGATAAAAATAGCATTGTCTTATTAATAAATGGTAGTTGTTATTTTTATGTTTATTTTATTTATATGCATGTCTTATTTATAAGCATTTGATATTTAGGTTTCTTGTGGTTGAAGGAAGCTTCTACAAAAGAGGTGCACAAGTTATATATATGTGCATGGATTTACTTGTAGACACAAAATTATGCACTTTACACATAATTTGGCCCGGTATTTTACTACTATTTAGAAGGTTCTCAAGTGTACAAATTACTAATTAATCCCACCTTTTGTCCATCTTTATTTTATATTTTATTTCATATTTTCCATCACTTATCCACCCATTTCACAACTTCCCTGACATTCTAGCCCTAAATCGGGGCACCCCACCCTATATTTGGGCGCCCAGGTCCCCCCTTGGGTGCCCCAATCTATGCAAATCCCCTTTCACTCCTTTTGGGTCACTTCTAGTTGTTGTTCATCTTTATCTTTTTCTCAATCATCCTTTTCGGGATAAATTACGTAATTAAGTTTGAGAGCCCTATAAATATAAAGTTATAAGACCATAATGAGGGTCTTAGGTCATAGCATTACACACTATTATCACTCCATCTAGGGATGCATCCATTGCATCACTTGCATCCACATAGTGTCATGCATCAAGGCTAGGATATCTGCATCACACACACTTCATAGGGGAAGGGATTCTATTCTATTCCATGCACATATGGTATTTACATTTTCTATAGTTACTATTGCTCACTACTTCACAAAGTGTGACTGACAAGAGCACCTAGGGCACGACATGGACACACTCACCAACTACATCTGGGTCTAAAATGTAGTGCAGTGCTCAGTGATAAGTCCACTAGCTTGGCGGATGAGGTCATTCTAACCCATTCATTTGTGTCTTTTATTTTTCTAGGGTTTCGTACTTCTCTTTGCACTACAGGTAATTTTCCAGCTCATCCGATAGATCTAGTGCAATAAATAGGGAAGGTTCGAACCAAATTGCGACCATACCAGTGGTAGGTTTTGAGCATTTATAGTGCATAGAGCACCCAAATTGTAGACCGGGCGTCCCAAGACACTCCAAGGTGCCCCAGGTCATTTCGATCCTTCGTAGGGTCCCCAAGTGTTTGTCTACACTTCCAAATTTTATTCTCATATCTGCGACAACTGCGATAATCACTACCAATCAGCTAAGTTATTTCTCTCCCTTCTCTTGCACATTTAGGGTTTTATTTCACTTAGAATAATTTACTTGCATTTATTTCATACTACTCTAGTTTATTTAATACAACATTTTAGTCCTCCTAATTAGATTAACTAGGATTACTATTTCCTTGCACTTAGTCTTCAATTTTAGTTAATCATTTTAGTGAACTAGACATCTCTTTATCACACCTTCTAGGGTTTTACATTTACACCTCCCATCATGGGTAAGCGTCATAGAAAGTCTTCTTCATCTAAGTTTGCGACTACTTTCCAATTTCTCGACCATGGATATTCTTTTGTCGATACACCTATTGTTACTCCACGGTTATAACCTTGTCCTTCTTTTATCTAATTGCCATTTTCTAGAATGAATCCTCGGGATATCCAAGATGTTATCACCACTTATCTATGTACCATTAATCTTGTAGATCTAGCTCAACTGGTAGCAAAAGTCAATGCTCTTCCTCCTATGAACACAAATGACTCTAACACCACCTTATCTCTTTTTACATCTCATCATCTATCCACGATTCCTTCCCCATCTAAAACACCCCCATGTGACCTCTTTCCTACCATTTACATGGTTTATAAGGTCCCTTCTACTTCACCACACACTCATGTTATTGACACCGCTATCATACCCTCCACCACGCATACTCCACAATACTCGGTTGTTTTTTCCATTCCTCCCCTATCTCCCTTTCTTTATGAGATTCCATTTGCAGCTATTATTTTCTAGCTTAGTACAATATCTTCCCCACCATCCAATCCTACCTCCGCTATTGTCCCATACCAAGGACCCTCATCATCCATGGTTCTTCTTCCCCTCTCGTCCACATTTTCCTCCTTCACACGCTCACCTTTCACTTGCACTCTCTTCATAAATAATTCTTATTGAGAACACATACCACTCAACACATCCTACACACTATCATTGTATGTTACCACAATGGTCTCCTACACTTGGGTTTGACTTATTTGACCTTCATACTCCTGCATTTACCCCACCTATATCATGGTTCTATCATTCTTGTTGTTACATATAAACCGTGTGTTTTCCACCTTGTCGCTCATCTTTCACGTGTTCCTCCTACTTCTTTGATCACTCTTGGCCAATATTGGATGCATTATATTGAGGGACACTCTATTGATCATGTTGATATCACTTTTCCCATGCCATTTGGTGATGTGCGTATTTATAACAATTCTTTTCTTTGTTATTCACCCAAATTCACTATTTGGTATGCCTTGGGCTTCCCATTTCCTCCCTTTACTAACGAACCATATGTCATGGCCATGCATATTTTACGGGTTCATGGTTATCTACAAGACCAACCACATGCCCTTGTTTATCAAGTATCTCGTGTTGTATTGTATGATTTTGATGCCTATCTTGATGATTATCGAGAATACCTTCCTTCTCCCTTACCCTCTTCTATTAATATCAATTAACCTCCTAAGTACAATACACTTTCTCTCCTCCGTGAAACCGATGATTCTCACTCACACACCCAAGTTCTTCTTGTACATGCTTATGGGAGGCTATACACGCACTACAATTTTAGTGTCAAACCATGGAAGCCAAAATTACATCTCTTTATGTTGAGATTGAACAACCTCAACATGTTCTTCCTACTCCTACAACTCCTACCCCATCTATCTCCCGTCTTCGGTCCCCTCCCTACTCCTCCAAATGTCACATTACCTTCACCTAGTATCCTTCCCTCTAATGCTACTCCACAACACATTTTGGGTCACATTATTCACCACCAGCCCCTTATGTTACCCTCTACTCGTTTATCCACCTTCACAATTAATGTATGCCTATGATTGCCCATGTTTTCACTATCATCACACTCATGAAATCATACAAACTCTTGTCATGCCCTAGCCCGTGTCATCAGAGATATTAAATAATTAGGCCTCATCGCATTTGCTCCACCACCATGTTCTCTTCCCCTATCCACCCATCTCGGCTCGTTTGGCCCATCACACTACTTAGGACCCATATACGACCGCCTTCTCTCATCCATTCTTCACCATCTCATTCTTCATCCTTTTCTCATCCTTCGCCTACACATAATTTTAATTCAAAAGCTCCACTTTTATCTACTATCTCCCCCCTTGTGGATTGAGGTCCTATCTTTTCCTCCTCTTTGGTACCAGTTGACGGGCATCCGTCCCTCTGCTTATAGGTTGACTCATCTCTCATGATGGCTTGGGGGACATATCATGTTACGTACCCCCCATCTTTCCTCATATTAGCATATCTCCCTTCTTCTTCATTCATTCCTTTGTCCATAGGCATATTTATTTCACACCATAGCCCCCTCATTACCCGATGACACACTCTTGTGCTTTGGTTCACACTCAATTGTTGAGGGATTACCATTACATTGAACCCCACACACTGCATGCTAGGTTATACACATTTACATTCTACCATCATTTCTATACATAACCTACATCCTACATTATCCTACACATACCTCATCTATTAGTCATTTATACATCATCTATCTTATACATACTACACTAGTCATCATATTATATGTGTCTAGTTTTACATCTCTTTCATACATTCTACATTTACGCTAGGTTACATTATATATATGGGTCTAGATTTACATTCTATCACTACACATTCTATTTCTATTTACCCTTATCACCACATCTTCCATAATCTATACACCCTACATTTCCTACATGGCATAGTTCCCATCGCACATTTATCTATCATCTACATTCTACATGTTACACTAGATTCCATTACATATGGGTCTAGTTTTATCATCATTTCCTATTTCATTTCTATACACATTACACATTCCATACCCACTACACATTCTACATTTCCTTTCCCATAATGCACATTTACATACCCTACCCCTTTACATGGTCATTGATACTACGTTGTCTTCTACGTGTTGCACTCACCACCCTATGACACACTCTAGTTCCTCGGTTCATACTTGACTACAGGGTTTACCAATCAAATGGACCTTACCTACATGTGACATGTCATCATACCACATTCATCGACTAGTGACCAATGCTCTAGGCTATATCGTCACCCACACTCATCATCACATACCCTAGTGGTATACACCTTAGGTTAAATCACCACTCCCTTCATCATTTCTAGTTATTCTATCATCCGCTCAGCCATATATACTATTTCCTTCTATCATCATGTAGTGGTATACACCTTAGGTTAAATTACCACTCTTTTAATCAATTTCTCATTATCCTCTTACATCCTATCATCACATATTCTATTATCATATCCTAAGTCATTCTATTACATCATCATTTATCCTACTCATCACTTAGTGGTATACACTTTAGGCTAAATCACCACCTCATTCTTATTCATCACGTAGTGGTCCACGCTTAGTGCTAAACCACCACCTTCTCGTTATCCACCATATACTCATATACACTCCATCCGACTTCATCACCTATCTTGTAGTGACATACACTATAGGCTAAATTGTCACCTTCTTCTTCCATCGTAGTGATATACGCTTAGGGCTAAATCATCACTCATACCTCCCACACATCATGGTATACGCTTACGCTATAGGGTCCACACACACCTTTCTATACGATGCATTCCCATCCATTCATCTTATAGTGGTATACGCTTAGGGCTACATCATCACTCTTCCATTCAACAAGTTGTGGTATACACTTAGGCTATAGGGTCCACGCACATCTTTCCATTCATCTCCCCACCATACACTCATTCTATCATGATATAATATTGGCGCTAAATCATCACTCCTCTATTCAAAAATGTCATGATATATGCTTCACACTATATGGTTCACAAACGTCTCTCCCCATGTCACATTTCATCACCACTACACATACACAAACATCATGGCGTGCTAGACACATCCAACACTAATCAACCATTTCCTGATGACGCACTCTCGTTTACGGTTCATTCTTGACTACTGAGGGGGAAAACAAAATGAACCTCATTGCATACACATTCCATCCACTTGGGGACATGTTGCTCCTATCATTCCATTTTTCATTCCATTCCATCCATCCAAAGCATACTACATTATTGTGGTAACATTTATTCTTACTTATTAGTGTTTTCCATGCTCACTTTACTATACATGTTAGATTTCTTTCTTATATGTCATTATCATACACACATGTGCATTCACCTCTTTATTTAGTGTGATCACAAATACATAAATTTACACGTGGCATGGATGCTCGCCTTCTACCCTTACTATATATGTCACTGGGGGCATCCACATTCGACTTATATAGGTGTTATTGTTTCATTTTATACTTAGCATCTTATACTACTTCCTTATACACATTTTGACATATTAGTTATCACTCTAACATGTTAACGATTGTTTCATATGCAACACTTATTTTGTAGGTTTACATGTTACCATGACTACCTTTTTGTTTCTACTTGTCCTCTATTGTTTTATATTGTAGGGTAGAAAATGGCACACACCTCCCACAACAACTTTTAATAATTGCGTTTGAAAATATTATAAAATGAAACTTTGATTGGTTGAGGTGACAGAGGGTTCCAATTGTGTAGAAGTTTTCTATTGAATTTCATGAAAACACAAATAATGTCAAGTAAATGGATGTCATATAAAAACCAAAAGTTCATACTCTAAATATACCATAAGACTCCCTCAACTCATATGTTACAATATTTCTAAAATTAGGATTTTTCCCCTTCTAGAATATGGGCCAACAAAGAGAATCATCATTAATCAACATGAAAATCATTTTCCTCACCATATAAGTTATTCAAAAGGATCATTTCCACTCTTATTCCCTTTCTAAATGAAACAATTGCATACTTCATTTCTTCCTTTTAAGTTAAATAGATGCCTTTTTCTTCCCATTCATGGATTATATCCATAAATCGACCCTATCAAGCCTCGCCTAGGTAGATTCATGTGTATAAGTATAGTTTGGAGCTGGGATCTTGTACATTTCCTGGAATGTGTCTCCTTCTACAATGACAAGCAAGTTCCTAGTCGCCATTGTTTTCAAATTTATTTTATCAAACAAGGTATTGGTGAGGATCTGGATAACAAAATCATAACATGGAAAAGATTTGGTCCTATAAGAAATAAGATGAAGGAAAAACTTCTTAATAGCCTTCAAATCTTCCAAGAAATCCTTTTAATCGCCATCACTATCAGATGGAAGGGGACCTTGATCGCATTTTTCAATCTCCCAAAATATTTCACTATAGCTCTTCAACTTGTTTCCTAGGCATTTGGTGTACTAGGTATATCTGATGATATAGGCCATTTTGATAGAGTTTTCCCCTAAAATTATCTATTTTATGGTTTATAATTTTTCACTACCTTTATCACGAATCACTTTCCTTCTTACTTCAAGTCTTTAACACTAAAACAAAAGCAAAACTTAAGAAAAGGTTATGTGAATACCTTCTTCAAACTCCCTTCTATTATCTCTTTTCTTCTTTATGTTAATGGCTTAATGGCTTTTTGTTTGTGTTTTTTCATTACAATGGATTACTATAAAATATCTTCTACTTTTATCTCTATTTTGGTGTGTCATGCTTCAAAGGGTTTAATATTTTACTTCATAACAAGGAAGATTTAAAAATTAATGACATGTAAAATGTAACCATCCACTCTAAGGACCAAATTATTCTTCAAAAACATCCAATTGGGACATTTAGGGATGTTAATTCATTCATTGCACACATGGAACAATATCACTCATCTACATTAACCGTCTAATCCAACTCATGATTTGATTTTGAAAACATCTAACACTGACAACCATGATTCTACATTTAATGTTGCCCTTAAGTTTGGATGTTGAGTCACTAATCTACACATGTGGCACAATCACATTTATCTACATCCCTGTGCTTCATACCCTTTAGAAATAGTGATGTGTTGGTAGCTTAGTGATCGGGATATTGTCACGTGTTAAAATCCTACTTCCCCACACTACACACCTTCGTGCATTAAGCCTAGATGGTGAGGTGGAAGTTTTAGTAATGGGATCCCACCACGTGTCCTCATCTCACCTACTCATGTATCTCGGTATGTACATTGATGTCCATTGATGCGCTGATAGTCAAACAAATGTGATGAATCAATGTAAACTACATGTTGTAATTTTTTACCCGTGCTTAGGATACTTGAATATTCGAATAAAATTTAAAACTATGAGGTGTCCTTAACAACATCAAGATGCTTCCACGTATAGATACATATGGATACGTGATATAAAGTATGTTTTATTAAATTATTTATAAATATTCTACATTGTTCAATATATGAGGATCAACAAAGTAGGATCTATTCTAGGATAAAGGTTTGAAACATCCATATTTTGAATGGAAGTCCCCAAAATAGGCCTAGTGAAGTGACAATTGTCATCCACTGAATGGAATTTGAAAAGTGACTAAATTTTATGTTTACATTGAAATACATGATCATGATGTGTTTTTCCTTACGAGGTGTTGTTTAACATCCATTACATTTTGGAAGGCATACTACACCGTAGAAGGCTAAATAGATTCATAGAAGTTACAGACCATGAAATACTCATAACATTCATTTTTATGAGTAAGTGTCATCCTGCATCTTGATTATTTTTATAAGTAGCATTATATAAGCCTTTATTTTAAACAAATTCAATATTAGGGTTTAGGGTTTAGATTTTCTAGAATCCAAAACTCTAATCACATCTAACTCTGCTTCCACATAAGCAAAAATACAACCACAATGTCATACACCAAAGTGTTTAAAACCACTAATTTTACTAATGAATATCATGATATTTATGGTTCTTTAATTTATAGAAGAACCTCACAACTTAGATACACTTCCAAGAATAAGAAAAATAGTCATGGGAATCCATTAGGTTGGAAAATATAGGGGGTTGAATTGGGAGGCATGATGCTCCATGAGGTTTTCCCTACCCAAAATTTGTCATGCTATGTGTCTCAAATTACGATGGAAAAAAATTGTTACAAACAACATCAAACAAGAAATGTTACCTATTATGGAATAAAATCTTATCCATGCGTTGGGGCATGAAATTAAAGAATTAGGAACCATATGCATAAACCTATAAATAATTTCTAATGATTATCATGTAACCAATCAAAATTCTATAGATGATGTTTTTGTGAAAAATAACACCCGATGGAATGGTGCCAAAAGGGAGGCCTCCTTATCTAATTGTGATCTTCAGATCGTAGGTTAGGAATACCATTTCTATTCTAGCATTTTTCCTTAGATTCGATAGTGGTGAGAAAGTGGATGGAACTCTCCTTTCATCATTTCATTCATCCATAACTATATGAGCACATTAGGTGTATTAAACATTCACAAGTACACAAAACAAATAAGAAGACACATTAACACCATATATAAGTGGGAAACCCTCAAGGGAAGAAACCCAAATAAAAATTGTTTATATTACTCAAAGAAAAATATTTAGTGAAGAACCAACTTCACAAGGAGCACCAACCCCTAGTTTAGTAGAGCACCAACCCTACAAGGAGCACCAACCCCTAATTTAGTAGAGCACCAACCCTACAAGGAGCACCAACCCCTAATTTAGTGAATCACCCACTCCACAAGGAGGCTAAAACCCCTAAGATGATCAAGAACCAATTAAACCATATTAAGATGAATATATATAACTATTTTTTTTACCAAAACTAACTAATGGAGATCACAATTTCAGCTCACACACCTTCAAACACTCTTCAAACCCTCATTCTCTTAACTCATTCTTTCTTCTTCTTTCATGGACTTGATTTGGCTTCAAACTCTTGCATTCAAGATCTCTAACATTATTCATATTTTTAAATGCAAATCCTTAGATTTGGTTTTATTCCTTCAACCACTTTCACTTCCTACCTAGGTCACATTTTTCCCTCTAGTTCAACTAGTTCAAAAATGAACTAAAACAAACACTTTTATATGCTTCTCTTCTTTCAAACACATCATAGGAGGTCAAGTCATATATCAATATATAGAAAAATAAAACTCAAAAATATAACAATACACTCATAAAAATTCATTCAAATGGACCCATGTAGGTCGGCCATGCTCAAATGCACCAAACAAGTCCAAAAATGGCTCAAAACCCCATCACCTAGATGACTAAAACCAAAACATCATCACCATGATTATTAAAGCTCAAAAATTCCTCAAACATGTCAAATATTACATAAAAATCATCATCCATGGTCATAAATTATCTTTCACCAATCAAATTCTCATAACTTCACCAAGAAGGCTCATATCCTTCTCAAAATAAATTGTTTCTAGGAACCAATCTTCACCTATCATGGCCTCAAGACCACACAAAAACACATCAACTATGGAATGTAACCACTCATTGGAAATCCATTGACATATATATCACATCCATTATTTCTATATATCATGAAACATCCATACATGAAAACCACACCAACTTTCCTCTTCACCAAACTAAGTTGCCCAGAAAGTAGTTTTAGGAACTCAACTAGTTTGCACCCTTTATATCACTTTAAAGACCTATAAATTCCTTCAATAGGAAAAAATTCATCCCTCTTCACTTTAAAACTTATATAAATCATAAACCAATCCAAAACATGCATCTTCTACCTCATATTCTAGTCGAGCAATCTTTTCCTCAAAAACAAGAAACCTTCTTCTTCACAAAATGACATGGATGACCTATCAAATATCATCATCATGAGACAAAAATATAAAATTTTAAATATATCTAAATCTTTTTTTATAAAATCATTACATTTTCCTTCCAACTTTAAGTGGAAGGCCTTCAACCAGGTCCATCTCTGAAACTTGCTCATTTAGCATTCTAGGACTCAAGAACTAGCCTTGAGCTCAACTTTCTCCATCACCTCAAAAATCACTTCCAATATTAACCAAAGCATGGAAAACCCTTATAAATATTTTCTAAGCACTCAAAACCTTCAACAAGCATGAAGAAAATCAAAACAATCACCTTACCTCATGAAGCTACTCAAGACCATGTTTAACTAGGCATCTTCCATATTTGACCTTCAAATATCAAGGTCATAACTTTTCATACCTTATCAAAAACACAAGTTTGATATATCAATAGAAATATCTCTGAACTAAGATCACAAAAAAACTTGAACCAAGTCTTAACTCCACATGTAGCTCCTAAATTCCACTTTTACCACAAATTGCTCCAAACTACCCCAAAAACTAGTCTCATAAATAGGGCACACTTTTCCATTTAGAAATCAACCATGATCTGAAACTATCATGGAAATATATAAAACTCCTAGGATAAAAAATGTCAATTTATTTCATCACCTTCTTTGAAAACTTTTCCACAAACTAACTTCTTCATAAACAAAGCATTTTTAGATGGGGCCCACATATAGTCACACATACTCTAATACCTTTTTAGGAAATATGGAGGAGTCCTACAACCTCCAATCATCAATTTTTTAAAAAATAATCAAAAAATACTCATTACATACTCATTTTTCTCCAAGTCACTTTTAGTTAGGGTTTAGCTAGGGTTTCAAAGCAACTTATCTTCTTAACGATCATTCATAAAAATGTGATAATAAAACCACCTCATTATTTTTTAAACCTTATTATTTACATGTAAAAAATCCCCAAAATATATGGGTCCCATGAAAATCATACAATTCACAATGAGCATCATAAGGTCAACTTTTACCTCAAAATCACTCTAAAAACCCGTTTTACCAAAAACTTCATATCTTGCAAAATATTCTTCAAATTTGACCTAAAACTTGTCATGAAGCATCATGAAAACATCCTATAACTATCCATACTCACCATATAGCTCAAATATTCCTATGAAACTCTCTATCCATTAAGACTTACCTATGTAATTGTCTTGTTCTTCACCTATTGCTTCCCAAGGACCATGAAACACCACCAAACCTCTAAGAACTAACCTAAAACTCATCATACACCTCATATATACATTTACATCCATGCTAATACCATGCTTTGATAGGACTTATCAGCTCCAAAATCATACCTCCATACCATTTTGCATGCTTCTAGGGACTAGGAATAGGCCTAGAATGACTGCTACTCAACCATGAAAAACCATGAAATGACCATGCTGACCTCATAAAGACTCTTAGAACACTATTGACACATCATATTGACCATGTTTGACCTCATGAAAACCTTCATAACTCAACTTGGGAGGACTCATACTATGACTATGCAAGCTAAACCATGCTCTAGACACTCATAGACTCACCAAACTTGGACACTACCAATCAACCTTCATGTTTGAACTTTGAATAACACCTCATGGAGACTCATATGACATCATGACACCATTTTCCATCAATGGAATTGACATCAATGACAACACTAACACACAATGGCCAACAATCTCCCCTTTTCATTGATGGCAACCACCTTTAGAAACATTGATGGCAACCAACAAGACAAAACACACCTACTAGACCTCTTTTCCATGTTTCTGATGCTTCTCTCCCCCTTTGACATCTATGAAAAAGGATAAATGATAACAAGACATGGAAAATGACAACACAAATGACAATAATGGAAATAATGCAAAAACAAACTTACTTGACTCAAAGACTCCCCCTTGGACTGAACTTTCTTTTCTTTGACTTCAACAACAACATATGATGATCCATGGACCTGATGATGTCAAAAAAATGCTCCCCTGAATTATCTCTCTTTTTTTGTCCTTCATTCATTTAGCAATACATCATCTTAGGTCTTGTTCAAGCTCAAAAGCATAAATTTTGCCTTCCAAATTAAGCAAATCATCTTTAGGACCAATGTCCCTAAATAACTCTTCAGTATATTCTTGACAAAAATTTTCATGCTCTAGAATCTAAAACACAACATGGAATAACTCCTTATAGCTCCCCTGGATCTTATACCATCCTCCTCTAACTAAAAAAAAAAATTTGAGCTCTTACCTTGATTTCATGCACATGAGATGATCAACACATCAATGTCTTTTCCTAAAGAAATTTCTCATTTTTCTTTCATTCTTTTCCATATCAATATTTGAGTCATATGAATTTCTTTTTAAGACAATATATATAAATCATTCATAGTTTTGACATACAAATTTCTAGTCATCTCTTTCACTTGATTAGAGTCTAATTAGCCTCCCCTTTGCCTTGATAGATCGACCTTGATTTGACTTCACCTACTTTTTTCTTCTCTTGGTTTTTCATCCTCATTACATCCTAATAGCACATTTTTCTTTGAGATATTGTACAAAACTATAAAACTCTTATGTTTTCAACTATACTATGTCAATTTTAACTATACCTTATCCGTCTCTTGGTGAACTTCCTTGGAACTTTCTCATAATGGATCCATTACTTACCTTTTTGAATACTTCAGGACTCAAACAAATCAATCACATTTTGGCAATGATATTTTTTTCCCAAAATACAAGTGCAACAACCATGTATCCTATGAATTTAACATTTCCATTCTCTTCTTTTGACACCTAGATCATGCTTGTAAATTATATACAATTTATATGAGATCACTTTGCTACTTTGTCATTCTCACAGTACATCATCCAATCCTTATGATTGAGAAGATTATACTTTTACATTTATACTCTTGTGAGATCATGCCTCTAAAATATATCTCAACTTCTACAGAATTCCTTCAACATCTCAAGGTCTTATCAATGTCCATTCCTTCAAACTTTTTGTTCTTGTAAACATATATTTTTATCAAACCTACAATCACGTTATATAGTCTTATAAACCTTATAGAGAAACATAAGTAGATTCTGAGAACCAAGATTCTAATAGTCTTCACTACAAGTCTTCTTGATAGACTCATAGAATCTTTACCTCGCATCTCAAACTTCAAAATTTCAATCACACTTTGTCTTTTTATGTTTAGAACATCAACATTTTAGTTTTGAACACTCACATTTGTCTTTGATACTACTTACTCATACCTTTTTTATCCTTCTATCAATAGCATAAGGCTCATCAATTGATCATGTCATCTATCAGAAATCATATAGATTATAGATCACTTACTAGACCATTCTTCACTTCACTCTTCATGCCTTGGAAAATCTTCAAACTCATTCTCTCAACATTGACTCGACCACAATATTGAAGCTTCTCATTCACTTTAAGGGCATTTCTCAAGCCTTCATCAAGTATGGTATTTTCATTATAAATATATGATCTAATAGACTAATTCAAGACTACCCATACACCTATTTTGAAGACCTCACTAAGGACTACTCAAATATTCCTTTCATCACCATCCTCCTCTGACCTAGAAATGACGTCAACTTTAACATTTTAAACCTCCATATTGTTCAAGAACTTACTTATTTTATTGAACAAACTCAATTGAAACTTGCTAAACTTCATGACTTTCTCAGAAATTAACAATTGAAATTCATCAAACATCTTCACATTCTATCAATGACTTCACCACAAGTATGTTTATGAAATTCTTGAAGTTGATACAAATTATTTGATGAAGAAGTCATTTCAAATACCATTATCAATCATACTCTTACTATCCAAGATTACACTTCTCATAATCTCATTCATGATGACATTTTGGAGAACTAACACATAGTCCTTATAACTTCATTATGATCATACACTTTTATAATTTATCTCAAGACTTAGGAAAATACTTGTGCAGATCATCATTAGACTTCATGATACAAGTATGAACCTTATATTAACACCTCCTTTAAATAATTCAACTTATTCATTATCATTTTTATAGAAGTCACCTTAAGGTCAACACAAATCTTTATAGATGAAAATCCTCTCCTCTTAATGTGTATACACAACATCATTTAAATTTTGATAAATCATAAAACTCAAAGACTTCTACTTTTGTCTTCTCATCTTAGATTCTACTCACTCATCAAGCATTTAGTGGATCAAATTCAAGAGACAAATATCCTTACAACCTTTATTCCTTCCATGATATTGTCTTATATAACTTTCATACTTGCCTTAAAGCCATCTATATGATTGTAGCCATGCATTTTTTATGAAATCATTAACATCCAGGATCTCATAAACTTATCATACATATACATTCTTCATTTTGACAACACCTTATGGAATATGAACATGTGTGAGATTTCTCTTCACATACATATACTTTTCAAGCTCAAAATTTTGAATGACTCATTTTTCAATACAGGCATGATTTTTCCCAACTTCCTTCCTTAAAAACAACCTATGATTACCTCATTATGAAACAACCTCATCAACTTATTTTGTTCATTTTACTCATTCATAGATCTCTTACAAATGACCATTTTGTTCTAATATAGTTTAAAGTAAAATCCTCATTACTTTCAAACATCCTTGACCTTAGCTTGAAACACCTACACAAACCTTGATATAGTACTATATTTCCTCTCTTTAATCTTTGCTCATGTTTGACTTCAATGAACTTTTTGAGCTCAACTAACATTTAATTCAAGGATACATTATTTGACATGACTTAAATCACTTTCACAAATGCCTTCCATATAGATACACATACCTTTGAATCATTCGAAAAAACTCATACTTCTATGAAAACATAGTATACCTTTTACTTTTGTCAATGCACCTTTAAGCATCATCTCCAACACAAGAGAAACACTCATGCCTTGATGACCATGAGATTATATCTCATTGACTATAGTCCTCAAGGAATGCTGATATTTCACATTCTTCATGATAAATTTTATGATCATGACTATTCTAATTCATTATGCATTTCTAACTATATAGCTTGAGACACAACTTTCACTAAACACTAAACCGTCATGAATTCACTAATGAGACCACTATGATGACTTAATCCTAAGACCAAAAATTACTCTTACACTTAAAACTCCATAATGTTCATTTTGAAGTTGAATCTTGACCTATGATAGATGAATTAGACTAAAGATAGTGACATCATACCTCATCATATCATATTTTCTTGAGACACAAAAGACTTCAAAAATAGACATACAACCTCTTAAAAGTGTCACATTTATACACAAACTTCCACAACATCCTTTCAGACATCATACTTTTAGACACGATTCAACCTTTTTTTGCATTAATTACTCAAATGACCTAAACACACTCCTAAAGACATCAACTTGACATTAACATTACTTTGACACTTTATACTAATAAACAAACTCTTGACTTGATGAAATAAAATACTTTGACAGACAACCTCTAGAGACACACAAAAACTCACATTAGAAGACAACATGACAAATTGGACCAAAAAAATCAAACACCTATCAACAATAAGGGTAAACATACCTCATGAATAGATCAAATCACATACCTTACAAATCTTGATGTATTCCAAAGCATATCTAAACCTCTTAACTTCTCAAGATCAAGACTATTCTACAAGAGACTTCTTTACTTAAACCCTTAACTCAAGCTTCTTGACCTCATCTGTGTGATTAGGCCTTTTTTCATCCTTGATTGATTTTTATTTCTCCTTAGCTTCCTTTTGATCATTCATTTGACTTTTATCTAATTCTTCTTTGACTTAGATTTTTGGCATCCAAACTTCCTTCATTTTGATAGTTTTCAACCTTCTTCACTTGCCTAGATGATTCATGAGAGAAAAACTTGTAATATGACCTTTGATGACACTTAAGACAAATAACCTCTTTCATATCTCTTGACTAATGACTCTTGTGATCTTTTCCATTTCTCCAAGGGTACACACAACTGAAAAACTTCCTACAATCCCTTGCTCTATGACCAAAACCATTACATGCATAACAATAACCATGAAATTTTGCATACCTCATAACATTTGGTTGTCTAATGAGATTAGGCCTTGAGTAGACCTTCTTGGTATGAATACCTTCATTTTCACCTCCTTTGGAACTAGGACCAGCTTCTTGATCTACAAGATTAGGCTTCTCATCTTCTTTTACCTTTAGGGTTTGAATCTCTTCTTTGAGCTTGACAATCTCTTCCTCTTTGGCCTTAAGTAGCTTTCTCATACTTTTGATTTCAAACTTCAAATTAATGTTCTCTTTTCTATGGAATGCTAAATTTTCTTATAAATCCATCACCTTCTCTTTGAGATCATCTTCAACCATGTATACAAACATCACAGGGCTTGTTTTCAATATTTCACATTCCTCTTCCTTTGAACTCAAATCTGAAATATCCTTATCCAACTGACTTTTGAGACTCTTTATGATTTCTTCATCCTTCTTGGCCATGGCTCTCAACTCCCTGATTCTCTTTCCTTATTTTCTTAGCCATCTTTTTCTTCTAGGATCTCCTTCAAGTTGTTAAACTTTTTTCACAAGGACCTACTCTAATACCAATTGTTGGAAGCACAATGGACTAAGAGGGGGGTGAATTAGTCCAAAAAAACTTTTTTATTCATTTACCATTCTTTACATACATTCATCCATTTAACATCCATAACCATATGAGCACATTAGGTGTGTATTAAGCATTCACAAGTACATGAAACAAAGAAGAAGACACATTAACACCATATATAAGTGGGAAACCATCTGGGGAAGAAAACCCATTGAAACTCTACTTATATTACACAAATAAAAAATATTTATGAAGTCACCAACTTCACAAAGAATCACAAGAAGTACCAACTCCTAGTTTAGTAGAGCACCAACCCTACAAAGAGCACCAACCCCTAATTTAGTGAAGCACCAACTCCACAAGGAGGATACAAATCCCTAAGATGATCAATAACAAAATCAACCATATAAAGATGAATATCTCTGAATATTTTTTTTCCACAAATTATGGAGATCACTAATTCAGCTCACACACTTCTTCAAACGCTTCAAAAACCCTCATTCTTCAACTCACTATTTCTTCTTCTTTTCATGGACTTGATTTGGATTCAAACTCTTACATTCATATCTCAAACATTCTTCATATTTTTACACACATCCTAAATCTGATTTCATTACCTTGAACCACTTTCACTTCTCTCACCTAGGTCACATTTTCCACTCTAGTTCAACTAGTTCAAAAATGAACTAAAACAAGACTTTTATATGTTTTCTTCTTTCAAAAACATCATGCATAGGTCAGTCCTCCCTCAATATCTCAACAAATTCAACTCAAAAATATAACACCATACTCATAAAATTAATTAAAATGGACCCATGTAGGTCGGCCATGCTCAAATGCACCAAACAAGCTCCAAAAATGGTTCAAAACCCCATCACCTAGATTAGCACCAAAGACCACAAAACATCATCACCATGATTATTAAAGCTCCTAAATTCATAAAACATGTCAAATATGACATAAAACATCATCCATGCTTATAAATTAGGTTTCACTAATCAAATTCCTCATAACTTCACCAAGAAGGCTCATATCCTTCTCAAAACAATTGTTTCTAGCAGTCTTCACCTTTGGGCTCAAGACCACCCAAAAACACCTCAAATATGGCATGTAACAACTCATTAGATATAAAATTACATATAGATAAAATCCATGATTTCTAGAGCTCATGAAACATCCATACATGAAAACCACACTAACTTTCCTCTTCACCAAATTAGTTACCCAGAAAGAAGTTTTAGGAACTCAACTGGTTTGCACCCTTTCTGTCACTTTCAAGACCTCAAAAGGCCTTAAATATGAAAAAAATTCATCCTATTCACTCTCCAACTGATATCAAGCATCAACCAATCCAAAACATGAGACTTCTACCTCAATCTTCTAGTCAGAGCAATCATGTCCTAAAAACAAGAAACATTCTTCTTCACAAACTAAGATGGATGACCTATAAAATATCATCATCATGAGAAAAACCATATACCATTGGAAATATATCTTAATAATATTTTTATAACATATTACATTTACTTCAAATCCAAGTGGAAGGCCTTCAACCAAGTACATCTCTCAAACTACTCATTTAGGCTTCTATGACTCAAGAACTAGCCTTGAGCTCAACATGCTCCATCACCTCCAAAATAACTTCCAATCTTAGAAAAATCATGGAACACCCTTACAAATTTTTTCTAAGGACTCATCAACCTTCAATAACAATTAAGAAACTCAAAAAAATCACCAACCTAGTAAAGCTACACAAAACCCTACTTAATCGGGCATCTTCCATATTTGACCTCCAAAGATCGGACATAACATATATAGAATGGTGGGTAGTGAGGTGTTTACATATTTTTTTTATTATTTATATAAGAGCACAAGGTGACCCCAATAATAGAGAGGCACCTACGAGATTAAATATACCTATTATTACTGGCCCTCTAGACTCTAAACGGGGTATGGATGTGTGCTAATTTTTGTTAACGTGATATTATATTTTGTTAACTTTCATGTTTTATATACACATGTATTAATGTTTTGATTTATTCATTTATTTCAAATTTATTTTATACCTCTACGATTGAGGAGACCTTCCAATAAATTACATGATATGTTGGTGATATTAAGGAGGTAGGGTGGTTGTATTAAGAAATTTAGGAGGTGGGGAGTTTTTCCCCTTATTTGATCATGTTTCAAGGGATATTTTGTCATGCAAAAAGTGTAGCATGAAAAATTTAAAAAAAAATCCCTTGACAACCTAAGCCACATTTGAAAATCCTTTTCCCCGATCAATGTAAACCCGTCCTCCGAACAACTCAGGTCATTATGTTGCCCTCATAATGTCTAAGATGAATATGATAAAGTGATTTTAAAGTGTGTGTCATGTGTAAGGGATGTAATTCAATATGATTCATGAAGGTATCTAGATCTAAGAGAATACAAACACTCTCAAAGGCCCAAAATTTCCTATTTTCGAGCTTTTTGCACCGATGAACACCCCCAGAACATACAAGGAAAAATTGAAAGCATCTAGGAAGTGTGTGGCATATCTATATATAATCATCTCGAGGCATTTTATGAAAGTTATGTAAGAAAAATCATGTTTAAAAACAAGTTATGCAACACCAAGCTATTTGTAGAATGGTGTAAGGAAATGAAAACGATAAAAAAGATAGTTATCATGTTCCAGACATATAAGGATTCTACGAATGATTTGGGAAGTGAAAAATGCTTCAAAAGATTATATGGTTCATATTTTGAGATATTAGCCCAACAATGTAAATGATGACCTTCAATCTCGATGGAGATTCAATTGAATATTCTAGGAGCTCTAGGAATATTTGATACCTTATTCATATTAAATATGAATTATGTAATTCCCTCTTCACACCCAATGTGTTGGATATCCTTTTCATCATTATAAACTTCAGTGGTAGTATCTTTCATCAAAGACACAGGCTTGAGAAGAATTGAAAAGGGGATAAATTTACAATTTCATGAATATTTGGATCTTGATAATGGTGGTGATGTTCTCATAATCCATTTTTATTCAAAAACATATAATTTTTTCTATGAAACTCTTAGGGAAGCTTTCGAGACAAGAAGGCACTCTCGGATGGTTATTTTTAGCAATGTTTGGTGAAGGCAAGGCTTCCAAAAGTGGAAAGGCATACTTGGGGACACCTGATGCCCATTTTTTCCATTTTTCCAAAGTCAATGGGGACATGGGGGACACTATAATGCACCACCATGGTGAGAGATTCACTTTTGGAGGTTGTGTCACTTAAATTCTCACTTGGGGTGTTAGGAAGATGTTATGCACTCACACTCAAATTTGGCCCCTTCCTCATGATGGGTGGACCCAAGGCATGCTTATGATAAATTTATGTTCCTTTTCCCCTTTCCAAAGGGACAAGGGGGACATCATAATGAGCCACCATGTTTATGAGAAGATTTCGTCACTTAAAACACAACTTCATGTGTTAGAAAAAGTCATCCACTCACCACTTGAATCTGGTCCCCTTTTTCATGATAAAGCTACCCCATGACGCATTTCACCCCATGATTTACCTTTTTCCCCTTTTTCCCTTACTAAATTTGGTAAGGTACATGAGGGATTCTCATACCCATTTAGTAAGTTTGGCCACCATGGAGGAAAGAGAAATGTCATCATTTAAAGTCACAACATGTGGTATTAGGTATGTGTCTTCAACTCACAAACTGATATGTTTTGGCCCCTCCTTCATGATGCATTGTCCCATGGCACATTTTCACCCCCGGTGTCCATTTGTACCTTATTAAAAGTGGTAAGGAACATGGGGACATTCAAGACCCATTTAGTAACTTTTAACTCATGTTCTCATGCTAGTTAACCCAGGTTAAACAAGGTGAGTTAAGGAGTAAGATGGATTGGTTAGTGAGGAGAGGTGATTATAAGTAAAATACTTACAAATTTTTAATTCCATTTTTAAAATTCCATTTTTAAAATTTCATTTCCCTCCATTGTAATTATGGCTATTTAGATAAACCAAACATCCACCATGGTCAAATACCTTTTTCTCATTGCTTGCAAACCTCACCTTTGATGGCCTAAAACTTTACATGAAGCTTCCTTATGTGAACACCTTTGGAATGATTGTTTACATGACCTCATTGATGCTCTCAACCATTTTTTACATTCCTCTAAATTTTCCATACATGTAAAATTTCTCCTCATATCTATGGAGTTTCAATGATTCAAATTGCCTCAAAATCGAGTGAGTAATCTCCCGAAAATCAACTTTCTAATGAGCACTCTCTTGCCCCATGAAAATGAGTATAATTGAAGATATGAATGAATTTATTTTTTACATTATTCCATTTCCATGAATGAAAACACATACCTAAAATTTCACTTTTCATTTTCATGAAGATTCGGATGAGAGAAACCCCGAAAACTGGAGCAAAGCATCCTTGTGTGAAGTAGAATTTTTGGAAACTATTTTCACTCTGATCCAAAACTCCATGGCCAATGTATATTTTTATGAATTACCTATTCAATACAATTACTACTAAGAATCATAAGTCAAAATTATGAATGTATTAAAGTCACTCAATTCATTCCCAAGAGGAAAAGTATTCAAAAGTGATAATTTGACAAAATTGCCAAAACTAGTCACCCAGGAAGAACTTACTAAAAATAGTAAGTGTCCGAAAAGGCTCAAAATGGTCATGGTTTTTATCCTCCAGATTCCTCACTAATCCAAACCTTCATGGATTTCAAACTTACATTTTCAAAAGGTGGATAATGGAATTGTGTCTCAAGCAAGAGAAGAGCCTTCTCGATTCCCAATTTTGGTCACAATGGAGCATTCTGGTCTTGGTGTGTTTCTCACTTTGTTGGATGGGTTGATAAAAGGAATGAATCTTGTTTCATCTAATTTATCACCTTAATTCATCGCATGGTCAAACATTTCTTTACCTCATCTTATTAATGGCTCCATTTCCCAAGATTCGGGATCATCGGGTTGAATTGTGCAAGCAATAGGTCTCAATTTACATAAGAAACTAGATAGTTTGGAGGCATTGCATTGTTTCAAGGATTTGAAGGATTGTTCAAGTAAGGTAAATAATTCCTCATCATCTTCAGTGGTCAAATGATCATCACCTTTCCTTCCAATGAGTCCAAGGATGCATCATTTTGGTGAGGTCTTGAAAGGGCTAAGTTTCTAATGGATCAATCATCTTCATAAAAGGCATCACGAGGGTTGCAGAGGTTCATCATAGATAAAGCTTTCATCTTCATCCATGATTTGGAGCATTCTTTCTCTCCTCTCTTCATTCTTTCTTCTCTTCTCTCCCCCTTTCTAATTTCTCATTATATGTAATCATGACATTTCATCCTATCTACTTAAGTGACAACAAAATATTTGTAAAATGTAAAATTACTCTCTCAAATTATAAGAGAGGTACTTAATTTTTCTTTTATGATAGTAATTGGAAAGTCACAAGTGGAATAGGAATATGAAGAGTCATGTGGGGTAGATGAAGAGTTGCATTATAAATATATAAATTGGGAGAGCCTCCTCACTTCAAGGGATGATTATTCTTATTTACTATCTCCCATACTCTCTCTAGGAATAAGTGATCAAATTTCATCTATTTCCTTTGCTTATGTTTCCTCTCCATCTCAACTACACTCCATGAGTATGTACTTGTTGAATATTATGCATTGAGACTTTGTGCTTTGTGTGTTTTGTTCCTTGTTTATTCTCATGGTGTCTTCTCATTAAATTCATGGATATATTTTGGTTTTGAGACAATAAACTCTAATGTACTATTTATTGTGAAAAACCCCTTTACTATTATCTTCACACCTCTCTTTCAATAATTTTCCTCCCTTGTACAATATGAAATCACTTTTCCATGGGTGTAGAGAAGTACTCCTGTGTGATCCCCTGTTGAGAGACCACCCCCAAGAAATTAGAATAGTGTAAATATTTCTTGTTTTCAATAAATGGAGCTACCCCATTCAAGAAGAGGGATTGATTTAATAAAATTTGATTATTTTATTAAAATCTAAATGTACAAAACTGATGTAAATGAAGTACAATGAAATATAAATGCTAAAAATTTATTCAATTTTATTAATGAAAGGAAATAAGAGGGATAAAGCGATTTACCTTGATTTTGCTTACCTCGCAGTGACTTGGGACTGAGTAGTGTGATGGAACAAAATAACAGAGACCATCATAATGAACAATAAAAAAAATGCCACGAGGTGTAACCAGGATAGGTCATGTGGCTCCTGAGAGGGATAGAGGTGCACAGGGGTGCCCCGGTCCCGATTGCAGGTGCTTGGATTTACAGAAAATGGTCGGAACCTAGTTCCAATATGGTTGTTAGGGCTTCGCAATTATTCACCTTTTGTCGTGTGTATGTCACACTTGGATCACCAAGGTACTTGTAAACCTGCAATGAAGAAAGTACTTGCAAAACCCTCAAATAGACATCAAATCCTAAAAATAAAGATGCAAAATGATGGGCCTGGACTATCCTTAGATACCAAAATGGTGGACTTACAATTTCACACATTTTCTCTACTATCGTCATTAATTAATTACATTACGTTAGTTAATTAACTCTTCTATCCAACAACGACGACATCAATTAATGACCTTTACGTGTAATTATACCCTTTCCACAAATGATGAATTAATTAATCAACTCCCCTTTCTATCTAGATTAATTAATTATTTATAATTAATTAAGCTCCCCTTTCTATCTAGATTAATTAATTATTTCTAATTAATTAATTCCCTTTTTCTATCTAGATTAATTAATTATTTCTAATTAATTAATACCCCTTTCTATTATTAATTATTCTTAATTAATTAATTCTCTCTTCTATTTAATCAATAAATCGTCATTTATTTGATTAAAATCCTCTCATAACATAAATCATACTAACTATTCCTCTAAAAATCTTCTATAAGCTTGCACACCTATTAATTAATCACTTTGGTTAATTAATAAACCCCCTCAATCCCCATGAGTCACTAGAGGACAAACTAAACTCTCCTAAAGTAAACTCAACCACTTCTAAACCATGTTTATCCATAACTAACCTAGCTTTGCTATTATCCCACATACAATAGGATGCAAAGCTTCTTCAAACCATTGGGTTATAAAAGGAACCCTCCTCTAACCTTTCTACTTACACCTAAATGAGCATAGAGCCTATACTATAGCCATTTTATCATCTTAGAGAATTCTTCCATTAGAGGAGCTAGCTATCTTCATTTCTTGCATTCATCCATCCAAGTTTTGAAGTCATATGGAGATATGTCAAATGGTCTTGTAGCCATGGATTGACAAGACTCCATTCTTGAAAACCTTGGGATTCAAGCATACAATCAACCCTTTTGATTGCTAAGGATCTAAATAGGTTCATTTCATTAGCATTCAATTAGAGATAGAGGTTAATTTGTTTAGCATGTTAGTTTGAATCTTCATTTCATGTTCTAATGCAAATATGTTAATAGATTAGCTTTGTTTAAGCTCTAAGCATGATGGTATATTGATCTAGTTAGCATTGTATTGAAGCTATTAGGTGTTAGCTTTGATTTCCTTTTTTTTTTAACTAATTCATATACACATTTGGCATGCCCGGTGGGACTTACTCCATTGTCCTTTGCACTTAATTTCAAGTTTTTGTAGTTATGTTTCAATTTTGGTTACTAACCCTCTTTTGCACATGTTGATCTAACTTGTTTTTCTTAACTTGTTTTGTTGAGTTTGCATGTGTTGAGTCTTCCTTGTAGGTATAAAGGAGGTGAAGTGCTGTCAAAATTGATCTTGATGGGAAAATTTCAATATTTCTCCATGTTTTCATGTTTAGAGCTTCATTTTTCAACATTCTACATGTTAGTTTTGTCAATTTCTTGAAAATCTTAAATTCTTGAGCATGTAGGTTAGTGTTTGATAGTGTTGAGTCTTCTATTTACATATTAATGTGGTGGGTTGTTGTCAAAATTGAATCTTGGTGAGAAAATTTCAAGATTTCTCCATGTTTTCATTTTTAGAGCTTACTTTTTCATCATTCTACATGCTAGTTTTGTCAATTTCTTGAAAATGTTAAGTTTTTTATCATGAATGTTAATGTTTGATAGCATTGAGTCTTCTACTCATATACTAATGTGATGGGTTGTTGTCAAAATTGAATCTTGGTTGGAAAAATTTGACCTTTTTATAGATTAAGGGACATTTTTTCACATTTTTGAGTACATGTTAAGTGCATACCCATGAGCATAAGAGCATATGTGTAACCCATCTTCCAAGGCCATAACTTTTTCCCAAACTCAAAATGACTCCATTTTTTTTTGCATGTTGGAAAGGTATTGAAGTGAAATATGCAATGAAAACATAAATTTGGGATTTATACTTACAAAAATTGTAGGTTTTCCTTTATTGTAAAACTAGTCATTTTCTAACATGTCTAATGTTTTGATGAATGTTGTATTTCCATGCTTTACTTGATTTAGACCAAATCTTGTGTATGCTCTTCTCTTGCACCTTTTGGTGATCTTGAGAATAAAAAAACTTTGATCTCTATCTTTTTAACATTTGGATTAACTTGGAAATTTGATTATTCATTTTGCTTAAGGGAATGAACCTTTTACAAAGCATTTTTTTTTTATGGTCCTTTGATTTGAAGTTTTCCATTTCTATCTAGTTGGGATAAATTTTGTGTATGCTCTTATCTCTTGCACCTTAGGGTGATCTTGAGAATCAAAAGCAACTTTAGTCTTCATTTTCTAACATTTGGTTAATTGAAACTTCATCTTTCATTTTTGTTTAAGGGAATGAACATTTATCAAGATTTTTGTATGGTTCATTAATTACAAAGCTTTCCTTTACTTTTAGTTGGATTATTTGTTGTGTATGCTCTTCTCTTACATCCTTGGATGATCTTGAGAATCAAAAACAACTCTTAATCCTCTTTTAAAATAATGTGATTTTCTTGGAGAACTACTAACGCTTGAGTGCAGACCTAAAAATGCTTGTCAAAGAAAGGAGTTTGAAACAAAATTTTCTAACTACACGTGTGTTGTAGGTTGCCAAATGGTGAATGAATAAACCACATTAAGTCTAAAAGATAAAAAACACACCACATTCAAAACACTTGATTTGTAGGTTCGGATAAGGGTACGCCCATCCACTTAAAACTAGGACATAACCCCTTTGGCATAAGCCTTAAGCTACAACAATGGGGGTGGTCCTAGGAACCCCAAAGTAGTCCACGCAAGAGGGAACCTTGTGGATGAAATGGGAAGTTCTCCACACACCTACTTGACTAGTATACACATGAGATTTAGCATCAAAGTTATCTTGTATCGCGACCCCAGTGAGAGTACATGATGGATGCATTTATTTCCCACTTGTGTTTGAAGGGGGTAAAGTAAAGCCAAGATAATCCTTGGGAAACCTTGGAAACCGAGCTCACTCTTAGATAACTTTTGACACCTAGTTGAGTGAACCACCTAGGAAGCTATCTTTGACTAGGAGCCAACTTTGACCATTTCAAAACCAATTTGAGTTGAGAGCCATTATTCATCACGAAACGTGTGAAGCATTACTTTTTCTTAGTTTTTCACTCACCCTAAGGCAAGGTGAAACTCTTTTCCAAAGTGAGGCCAACATTTTTCACCCCCAATTGATCTACTTCCTTCACTTTCTTTTGACACTTTGTTGATTAGAAGAAGAGTGACTACCCTTGTGTTGCTTAATTGATTGTATTCACCACTTTTGTGTCCATTTACACTCATCCATGTTTGCATGGCTGAGTTGTTAAATGTCTAAAGTGTGTGGAGACATTTTCATATCATTGGTAGCCTTTTTTATCTTGATACCCAAGTCAAGATCATCATCGTAGTTAGGTTGATTCATCACCTTGACTCCTTTGAACTGTTATCTTGTTTATATCGTGTCACTACAATTTTGGTATTTACGTCTTGTTTCTTGTAAACTTGACCTAAATATCTATATTGTGATGTTACACTATATACACTTTAACAATTCCTAGGTATACTCTAGCTTTAGTTTTGATTTCAATTACTACCTCGATTTTGAAAAGTGTTGAGTGTTACCATTTGTGCATGTTATATCAATATCATCTTGATATTAATACCTTACTTTCTCACAAAGTTTGGTTAACATATCTTGGTGGAATTGTTGTGTCACTCACAATCATAACTACCACTTTTTGGAATATAGGTCTTGATTGGATTCAAGCTCACTTTTAGTATACTTTGTTTGGGGATCACATTAACTCCTTGTTATTACTTACGCCTTGTTCATTTCTTTGAACTTGACATAAGTAGTGACATTTTGTTAATCATCTTAAAACACCAACTACCATTTTGAAAATAGACTTAGGAAGTATATCATTTGATTGATTGGTTTTGGAACTAAACATCATGTGATTGTATCTTATTTGTCACCTTTTGACTTACTCATTTAGAACAATCACTTGGGCACATTTATCCTTTGACATTCATTATAACTATTGAACTATTATTTTTTTTTACATTTCACTTAGGCTTAATCAATACCTTTTGAATAAATTCAAAACACCTTAGTGAAACTCTCATACATCATGGCCCCTAAAACAAGATTGGGAGCAAAAAGTAGGCATTTGAAATGAAACAAGCACAAAAACTTGGGAAACTTCAAACAAACAAGGGTCAAATCCCTTTATTGGCCATGATCTCGGGCCTTTATTTTCCACAGAGAAAGAAGTGGAGGAGATGGTAGATCATAGTGGTGATGAGTTAGGGTCACCACATGTGGAATTTGATTTTGACCCCACCTTATTAGATGAATTCCTTTTTAGAAACAAATATCGGGTGCTAGAAGAGTGGTGGAATTAGGAGCTAGAATGCCTATAGAACATGAGACAATCCCACCCACAATGAGGCTAATGAAGAGGAACAACCTCTCATTAACATGGAAGATATCCTAACACATGGGCACGCTTCCACATCCAATGTAGGAAATGATAATATGGTGGGTTATAAAATTCCCTTCATCAAGATGCCACGTAGAGTTAGATTAGAACATGAAAATGTAGAACAACCTCCACACAACGAAGAAGAAGAAGAACCTCTTGAGGAAGAAGTCACTATTCAACAACAAATCCAAAACCTTAGTCGACAATTAGCTTTACTAACATCTCATGTACAAAAGGAAACAAACAAAAATGTGCATAAGGTGAAGCCTAAGGTCAAAACTAGTGAACTTCACATGGAAAACCAAGAAGGAGAAAATATAGAATATAGTCATGTATATATTCCCTTTCTCCTACTAAAGAGAAATTACTTACACAAGAAATGCAATCCATGAAAGCAACACTTACAAGCCTTCAAGAAAGTAATGTTGGGCATAAAAAAAAGTACCAATACGAAGAGCTATGCCCCCATCCATTTGATAAAGATATGATGCTTCAACCCTTTCCTAAGAAGTTTGACATGCCAAAATTTGACAAATATAGAGGGAAAGGTGACCCATGAGATCATGTGAAATATTTTTACATGGCATGCCAAGAAGTGGCATATAGTGACAAATTACCTCATACGACTCTTTCCAAAGAGTCTAGGGGGACAAGCCTTGAATGGTTCACTCACTTACCTCATGGGTCTATCTTCACATGGCCTAAACTAGTAGAAAGGTTTGTTTGACATTTCTCATACAACATAGAAAGTGACATAACTATGGAAGACTTGTGTAGTACTAAACAATGCCCTAATGAAACATTCACAAGCTTCTTACAAAGATGGTGAGGGATAGCCAACCTTCCCTTGCATTTCCCAAAAAATAACTTGTGAGCATCTTCATGCCTAATCTAAACCTGGACATCACTTTTCATTTACAAATGCATTGTGTTCATACCTTTGAAGAGGTCATTGAAAAGGGCATACAAATAGAAAAATCCCTCATTGCAAAAGGAACAATCAAATCACCTTCTAAAGATAATCAAAATGCCAAACCAATGGAAAAGCCAAAGATCTTTAACAAAAACAAGAACGTGGTGGGAGATGGAATCACAGATTCCAAATGAGTGCAAATAGTTCAAGTTGGTCAACCTTTTAAACTAACCAAAGGACCTATTCAACCACCACCTAAGCATAGAATTCACTCCTCTTAATGAGTCTTTGTCTATAATATTGAAGCAATTGGATGCAGTCCACATGGTGACTTATCCTACAACAAAAACCTTTTGATGAAAATGCTCCTAAACCATCATGGTATAAAGAGCATGAATATTGTGATTTTCATCATGTAAAAGGACACAAGATAAACAAGTGCCTAAGACTTCACCACTACATCCAAGATCTCATTGACAATGGAGAGATAGAAGTTGACACCCCAAGAGAGAAATCAAATGCCAAATGAAAAGATGGGGATATTCAAAGAACCATTCCCTAAACATGGAAAATCATATGAGAAAAGGTTGGATCAAGGAGAGTCATCCCAAAGCTACAAAGTACAAACTATCTATACACCAAAAATGACAATAATCATTATGACTCACTCATTGATGTGTCCACTCTTCTAATGAACATGTGAATACCATTAGGATCAAGGAAAGGATTTGTGTTTGGTAACAAGGCACACCAGTCTCATGATCCCAAAACCCTCTCTATCAACCCCTCAGGATGGTTAGTATAACCTCTTAGAACAACTTGAGAAGACATCTACCAAGATTTCAATCTTAGATCTTCTTAAGATATCAAATGTACATAAAGACATCTTATACAAAACTCTCCAGGGGTCAGGAGTGCCAATGGAAGTAGACCCTTCACATTTACAAGCCATGGTGGAAAACATTACACCAAATGAACATATCTCCTTTAACCACAAGGAAATCCCCAATGAAGATCACACACATAATATTCCCCTGTATATAGAGGTATTTTTTACCCACCTAGAAGATAAAATGGGTGCTTGTGGACAATGGGTCGGGATTGAATATATGCACATTGAAACTAATTAAATAGTTGGGACACACAGAGGAAGATCTAGAGTCCCATATTATTACCATAACCACTTACGACAATGCGGAGTGGGAGTCAGCTGGAATAATCACATTTTCGATGGAAGTAGGACCAACTTGTCACAATACCAAGTTTCACATCTTAGACTTGGAACTTCCATATAATATGCTTCTTGGCCACCCATGGATTCATGCCATGCAAGCCATACCATCAACATTCCATCAATGCATCAAGTTAAAACATGAGGGACACACTGTTACAATATCAAGGAGATCCAAAACCTTTCACTCACTATAGAGCTCTCAATAGCTTTTCGTAAGGGGTACATATACATGTCCTTCTACTATATAGTTGTTCCCCTTCAATCAAAAGCTATGGAATCATGAGTTGATTCAGACTCCCTAAGTTCTTGTGCTCGAGAGATTCTACATCTACTTCTCCTTTTGATTCATGGGAGATGAAATTTCTAGAGTATGGTTGTGGAGAATACAATGTGCAACAAGCTCTCCTAGTTTCAAGACCTATCTTTATCACCTAAAACAAGAGGTCGACCCAACTATCATTTCAAATGGCCTAGAGATGAACAAACTATTGGGACATTCTTACCTAGGGGATTACTTGTAGAAGAGAAATTGTTGACCCACCTATAACTTGGGTCCCCAAGACACTCTCAACCACCTACTACCAAATATCCTAAGTATGAAAAGTCTAGCCGAATGATGTATTCTATGGGCTACAAGGGCCTAGGATGTGGAAAGAATGAGCAAGGACCAAGAGAACTAGTTCCACTTCCACATTTCAAAATGGAAAGATATGGTATCGACATTTGACCCTATGGATCACACCCCAATGATCAAGATGCTACCTATTTTGAGCATGAGGATAGCTCTGATTATTTAGACAATGACACAGATTCCCACTATAGCCAATATGAGGATCTTGCCTCCACAAACCTTTTCATGGATACCATTTCCTTACCTTAACCCCCACTGAGTCTAAAATTGACCTTGTCTACCCTTCCCTTGTCGATTGGGACCAACAACGTCATGTGCCATTGACCTTTTTGAGAATGATGAGGCCATTGCAGAGTTTTATGGGCATACGAGATACAATTCCAATTGGGGACCATAAGAAAGGTTTCTACATTGACTTAGATACCTATGCATATTTTGGAGAGGAAGCTGAGCTTCATGGTCAAAAAACTTAAGAAAAAGTGAGGGAAAAAGTTCCATGAAAAGCCTTGGAAAAAAAAAAGTCCAAGTCACACAGTGAAAACCTCTTTGAGGCGCTTGGCTGAAAAACAAGTAAAAAAATTAATGGAAAAAAAAGTGACCATGCTAAGGGTGAAAATATCATAGAGATGCCCTTGAAGAAGATCTCAACCTTCCTCCCGATCCTACGCGTATGGAGGATATGTCAAAAATGTTGGTAGAAGAAACCATTGATGTAAACATATTGGAATGGAAAAAAGACCCAAAGATAGTCAAGATGGGAGCTTCACTTTCAACACAAGAACAAAAGACATTCACCTTGCTTCTCAGAGAATTTTTGGACATATTCACATGGTCTTATAAAGATATGTCGGGCTTAGATCCAACTTTGGTGGTGCACAACTTAGTAGTGCATCCAGATGCAAAGCCTATTAAATAGAAGCTAAGAAAATGCATCCACGAGTGGCCCTTCTAGTTAAAGAGAGTTAGAGAGATTGTTAGCAACAGGGTTCATTAGACCCATTGACTACTCAATGGATATCAAACATAGTTCCAGTACAAAAGAAACCGGTTGGCATCAAAATTTGCATATAATTTTAGAGACATCAACAAGGCATGTCCAAAAGATGATTTTCCTTTTCCCAATATCGACATGATTTTCGATTCAACTATAGGCTATGAAATGCTATCTCTTATGGATGGATTTTCAGATACAACCAAATCAAGATAGCAGAAAGAAGATCAATATAAGATGGCCTTTACAACCCCTTAGGGGAACATTCTTTATCGTAATGCCCTTCACCTCAAAAATGCTCATGTGTGACCTATCAAAGGGCCATGATGAGTAATATATTCATGATATGATCCATGACATCATGGAGGACTATGTAGATGATATCCTCAGAAATTCCAAGACAAGAGAAGACCACCCTAAAGTTTTGTGATGTATCTTTGAATGTCTACAGAATATAAGGTTAGGTTGAATCCAAAGAAATGTGTGTTTGGAGTATTATCAGGGAAGCTGCTAGGCTTCATTGTATCAAGGAGAGGGATTGAGGTAGACCCAACCAAAGTCACTTCCATTACTAAATGCCTCCTCCCAAGAATATCAAATAACTACAACACTACAAAGGAAAAATACAAGCCATTCACCACTTCATTTTGTAGCTTGTTGATAAGTGTCATTCCTTTACTCATCTTCTTAAAAAGGATGTTGATTTTGTTTGGGGACCAGAGAAAACAAGCCTTTTCCTTTCTTAAACAATACTTGCCAATCCACCTGTCCTCATGCCTCCAACCCCAGGTGAGCCACTTTTTCTATACATATCTACTACACAATTTTCTATTGGCTTTTCTTGCACAATATGACCTAAGCCAAAAAGAAAAATTTGTGTACTACCTTAGTCCATACCCTTGATTTCCTATGAGCTCAACTATCCCCAAATTGAAAAATCTTGTCTGGCTATTGTTTTTTCTTTTCAAAAACTCCACCATTACCTATTGATAATAAAACCAAGCTTATATCTAAAGTTGACCCACTTAAATACCTATTGTCAAAACCCACCCTTACAGGTAGAATGGCTAATTGGATCATTCTTCTTAGTGAATTTGACATTGAATACGTACACCAAAAATTAGTTAAAGGACAAGTACTTTCCAACCAATTAGTAGAAGCACCTTTACCTGGAACAGAGCCTATAAGTCTAGAGCTTCCAGATTCATCACTAATGTATATTGAAGAATCTTGTCATGTGGCAGATCCACTTTGATGGATCATTCACTTTCCATGGTTCAGGGGCAAGAGTAGTACTAATCACTCCTTCAGAGACCCCATACCACAAGCTTTCCATCTTGGTTTTCCTTGCACAAATAACATTATAGAATATGAGGCACTCATCATTGGGATGAAGTTGGTGATCAAAATGGAATATCCACCATGTCAAGGTCATTGGTGACTCACAATTGATTATCAAACAAGTCAACGATGAGTACAAGGTCAAGGATGAAAAGCTCATCCCATACAAGAAATTGGTGGAAACTCTGAAAGAATACTTTGTGTGTATTACCTTTGAGAAAATTCCAAGGGCACAAAACCGATCTACAGATGCAATGGTGATAGTGGGTTCTATGTTGGATTCCACCAAAAACAATGATATGCCATTTTTTTTTGAAAATCTACATCAACCTACATATGATATACCAAAATCATGTCTGGCATGTGAAAGTTTTTGGTCCCTACTCCCCTTGGTATGCACCTATCTATGACTACCTTAAAAGTGGTACCTTCCTACTAACATTTCCCATCCAAAAAAAAATCCTTATCCACCAAATAGCCCATTACACCCTCCTAGGAGGTACGCTCTATCATCATGGCTATGATGGGAATCTGTTGCATTTTCTAGATGTAGCAGAGTCAGTCCAAGTGATCAAGGAAGTACATGAAGGGGTGTGTGGTGCCCATACAAATGGAATGGTCCTAGAAAAGAAGTTGTTACGTGGGCTACTACTAGCCTACTATGGAGACAGATTGCTGCAACCATGTCAGGAAATGTGTTCTATGTCAGAAGTATGGAAATTTCATCCATGCACCATCACAACCTTGCAACCAATTACAATTACAACACCATGGCCATTTTCCAAATGGGGACTAGATTTAATAGGGAAGCTCACCCCTCATATGATGGTCATACCCACATCATCACACCACACAAATATTTCACTAAGTGGGTGGAGGTTGTTCCATTAACATATGTTACAAGTGCTCAGATATCAAAGTTTATCATGAATCACCTTATTTTCCAATATGGTATTCCTACTGCCATAGTTATTGATAATGGAAAATCATTCAAGAACAAGATGGTGAAAGATATTTGTCATCGATTTCAAATAAGATTAAAGTGGTCCACACCATATTACCCTCAAGGTAATGGGAAAGCCAAAGCCACTAACAAAACATTGGTTCGGATCATGGAAAATATGGTGAGTAAGATAGGTCGTAATTGGCATTTACAAATTCACCCAGCCCTCTGGGCTTATAGGACCTCCATTCACACTCCTACTAGTGTGACACCCTACTCCCTAGTGTTTGGAACAAAATCTATCATCCCATTGAAATAGAGCTTCCTTCCCTAAGGATATCTCTTAGGGATTATCTAGACAAAGATGAGGATTACAGAGTGGCCAGGCATGGCAAAGAAATTGGAACTCCTAGATGAAAAGTGCATCTGCATGCCCTTAACCATCTCAAGGTATATCAAAAAAGTCTCCCAAAACTACAAAAAAGGATCATACCTCATCAATTTGAGGTCGAGATTTGGTCATGAAAGAGAATCAATTCAACACAAGGGCAAAAGAGAGAAGAAAGGAAAGTTCAAACCACACTTGGTTAGGACCTTACGTCATTGTGGAAAAATATGGAACAAGAGCATACAAACTTTCTCATCCCAATGGAGATGAGCTCCATGAGCCTATGAATGCCATGCACCTTAAGTGGTTCTATGCTTAAACATGGCACAAAAAAAAAAAAAAAAAAAAAAAAAAAAAAGGATCAAAATACAAAAAAATTCAAAAAAGAAAAAAAAAAAGAAAGCAGGTCATCCATATGTGAAAACCACAATTGTGGTGCTTTGGATAGATCCCTTGGTGAAAACCGGCTTCCGGCACTTGGGAGGACTCGTTGTTCACAAGCATCTGGTTTCTAGGGGGTACTTTTACTTAGCCTAGGGCTAGTTCCACTCTGGCATCCGAG
Organism: Taxus wallichiana var. yunnanensis; assembly: GCA_018340775.1. Taxonomy (NCBI): domain Eukaryota; kingdom Viridiplantae; phylum Streptophyta; class Pinopsida; order Cupressales; family Taxaceae; genus Taxus; species Taxus wallichiana. The sequence continues at coordinate 210,415,434 of CM031235.1, read as the reverse complement.
ATTCCCTGAGCCTATCTATGTCATCAAGCCTTGATCCGATCTATTTCTCCTCTTGTAAATTGGTGAAGGGATTTCCTTTGTATATTCCCCATCTAACATGTTGGGGGCACCTTCACACTTTCACCTTCCTATTTATAAATACGTGGTGCATGCCCTTGTATATTCTCCATCTAACACTGGGGGCATCCATGTTTCTCGGTTTCCTATACATAGCTTCGGAAAACCTTAGAAAATCACAAAAAACATTCAAATATGTTCAAAAACAAAAAAAAAAAAAAAGACTTGAAAAAAACAATAGAAAAACAAAAAACACAAAAAATAAAAAACAAAAAAAAAAAAAACACAAAAAAAAACAATAGAAAATTGTTTCACAAAATTCCCACAAATGTAAAATAACACTAAAAAAATCTTACAAAAACATAGCTTTAGTTTACTTGCTTTATCTTGTTTCTTGCTTTGTTTGTTAGTTTGTGTACATTGTTTGTACATTGATTGTTTGTTGTATAGTTTTTTTTTTTTTCTTGTACATTTATATATAGTTTTTCACTTAAACATACTTTGTTAGATTCATCTTTTTTCTTTCTTAGATTAGATTCATTCTTACTTGTACATATGAAGTGTGTTTTTGCATGCTTGTAAATAATTGTACATAGTTGTGTTAATTCATGTTGTTTAGCAATGTATATTTGATAGGTTTGTTAACATTTTCTTGTGTTTTTTTGTCATGCATGTACATAGTTTTGTTATCACATCATCATATCTCCATCTATATCATCACATCTAACATCATCTATACATCATATATAAATAAAATGCTACGTGTACATCATACATGTATGCTAAGCTAATCATCACATATCATATCATCAAATGGGGGCAAGAGGGATCACAAATATCAAAATCTATCCCCCCACCAATATCATCATATCATCCCATCCACTAATCTAGAACATCACATATACAATAATAATTGATATCATCTATGGATCATAAAAAATCAAAAACACATGTGATACATCATCAATATCCATCATGGTACATACATAAGAAATAAAATCAGACAACATCATGATCCAATCCTCATCCATAACCATAGTAATCATCATGAATCATATAAATACGTGGCATGTCTAAATGCTAATTAATGCTAGTAAATACAAAATTAAATGCGTAAAAAGACCAGAAGGGTTGGGGTACTCACGAATGGTCCATCATCATCATTCCAGACATACTCTCAAATGGTATCAATGTGTCTATGGTGATTCTTGCACCCTAGCCATCTCGCTCGTCACTCACGGTAACTCATGGTAAAAATTTGGTAGGGTTTGGTAGCAAATGTACTTGATCACGATGATTTACCCCCTCGGGGGGGTATATTTGGCTATTTTAACCCGTCGTGATGCCCTAGGGGCATGTTTTGACCATGTGATCACTCTAACACTTCTTCTATCCACCGTAATGATTGTTTTTATTAAATAATCATTTTTAACTCCTTTTCCCACCATGTCAGGGGCATGTTTTTGCTACCTAGCACCCATTTCTTCTCCCTAGGGAAATTTTCTTGCTTTCAGGTGATCTCCTATTTTCTCATTTCTTCTAAAAATAAAAATCCCTAAACATTACAAAAATCAAAAAAAAAAAAACATAGAAAAATACAAACACATAAAATTTCAAAATTTCTCAAAAATCCTAAAAATTGTAAAATTTACAAAAATAGGTAAACAACCCATAGTGGCTGAAACTCGTGTCTTGCATGCATGGTATTCATTCCATATCTTGCTAGAATTTTCATGTGTTCACAAATCAAATGACTCACGAATCATCATATTTACAACCATTTACAAAGCTAGCCTACTTGCTTTGTCGGTACTCTGGGGCACATCCAGTTGCTCTGATATTGTTTTGTTGCACACAACACTTTATCATTGGACCCGACATCCTTCATCATTTTCCCTTGCATGTATCCTTGCTAGGGGCATCATTTTTCACCCTTTTCATCAATCACAAACATTTGGGGATCTTCAACTTGATAACAAAACATTTGTACAACCATCTTGACCATTGTTGGTTTGAGTATGTGTGTTTGTACTTGTTTCCTATTAAATGAGCTTGTTTCCTTCTCATATTGCATTGATTTTTTTTTATGTTGCATTGAGTTGGTGTTTTCAACAATGGAAAATTGTTCATAGTATGGATTTTCATGTCATTCTACTTTTTCGTATGTTTATATTTTTAATAAGGACCGATGACGTAGATCTTTGGCAATATGATGACACTAAAGTTGTTTCAATACACTAGATGAAAGCTTTCTTTTTTTCCATCTTCATTCCTCTTCTACATCATTCTCCTATCAACACTATTCTTCTATTCACCTAGGGCATCCTTCCCCTACCCATTCTTCTATCCATTTCTCTCACCTTTTTTTATCATCGATCACCTTCTTTCATCACCCCATCGACACTCGAGGGGCATCTCTCACTTCTACTAATTTTTCTTCTACCCCTTCAAAATTTTATCTATCTACTATCTTTGAAGTGGCGTCACTTACGCCACCCCAAAGAGGGGAAAATGTAGACACCTATAATTTAGCTCAAGCAATTTAAATACTTAAATTGTGCTAATTATACCCTTTCCCACAAATTGATGACATATCATCAATATCACACATTTTCTCTATATCATCATTAATTAATTACATTACGTTAGTTAATTAACTCTTCTCTTATAACAATGATGCCAATTAATTAATGACCTTAAATTAGCACCCCTTTTTCTATCTAGATTAATTAATTATTTATAATTAATTAAGCTCCCCTTCTATCTAATTAATTCCCTTTCTAATTAATTAAGATTTCTATCTAGATTAATTAATTATTTCTAATTAATTAAGCTCCCCTTTCTATCTAGATTAATTAATTATTTCTAATTAATTAAGCTCCCCTTTCTATCTAGATTAATTAATTATTTCTAATTAATTAATACCCCTTTCTATCTAGATTAATTAATTATTCTTAATTAATTAATTATCTCTTCTATTTAATCAATAAATCATCATTTATTTGATTAAAATCCTCTCATAACATAAATCATACTAACTATTCCTCTAAAAATTTATATAAGCTTGCACACCTATTAATTAATCACTTTGGTTAATTAATAAACCCCCTCAATCCCCATGAGTCACTAGAGGACAAACTAAACTCTCCTAAAGTAAACTCAACCACTTCTAAACCATGCTTATCCATAACTAACCTAGCTTTTTCTATTATCCCACATACAATAGGATGCAAAGCTTCTTCAAACCATTGGGTTATAAAAGGAACCCTCCTCTAACCTTTCTACTTACACCTAAATGAGCATAGAGCCTATACTATAGCCATTTTATCATCTTAGAGAATTCTTCCATTAGAGGAGCTAGCTATCTTCATTTCTTGCATTCATCCATCCAAGTTTTGAAGTCATATGGAGATATGTCAAATGGTCTTGTAGCATGGATTGACAAGACTCCATTCTTGAAAACCTTGGGATTCAAGCATACAATCAACCCTTTTGATTGCTAAGGATCTAAATAGGTTCATTTCATTAGCATTCAATTAGAGATAGAGGTTAATTTGTTTAGCATGTTAGTTTGAATCTTCATTTCATGTTCTAATGCAAATATGTTAATAGATTAGCTTTGCTTAAGCTCTAAGCATGATGGTATGAATTGTATTGAAGATATTAGGTGTTAGCATTGTATTGAAGCTATTGGTGTTAGCTTTGATTTCATTGATGATTAATAACTTTTATTGTTCCACAACACTCTTGCAACATAGCTCACTTAATTAGATGTTTTGAGATTCCTTAGAATCATTTAATGCTAGATGTAACCTTTGGATCATCACATATATCAACATATCATTTTTTAAATTAATTCCTTCGTGATTCATCCACCTATAGGAAGCTAGGATACACTTAATTCCAATTTTACACATTTTGATATAGTAGTTCGTCAACATATAATTGACCTAATTTAATAATGATCTTAATTTTTAACAGATCCCTTTATGTATTGTTTTCTTCAAATGATATAATGTTGAACTCTTGATCATGTTATTTATTACTTTGTTATTCTCCAAGAGGCATGTAATCACTTTAAATATTATATAGTGGGTGCAATTTGTAATCTATTTGTATTGATTTACTTCGCTCTGCTTGTTCTTGCTTAAATTGCTCATGTTCCGACTGCTCTATTAGACTATGATAATTTTCTCAATTATAGGAGATAACATTTGATCTTGTGGGCTTTCATATCTGAAATAATATTTTCTTGTGTATTTTCTCTTTATATATTTATAATACCTGCTCTTATTCTAAAGTAATATGTATTAATTGCTAATGCTCAATAGTTATAGATATTATTTGATTTGATTTCTCTTGCTTATGGGTAATAGATACTTTCTCTTATGTAGCTAGAATTTTTAAAGATTCCTCTTTTGTAGGAGGAGTAATATTTCATGAAGAGAGATCACACTTTGCATGAACCACATGTTCATAATATACACAATTTATGTGATTTTCATGACTATCAATAGTTGCTTCCATTCATGTTAGCTATTGTTGTCCCAAAATAACACTAAATTTCTCATTATTATCCAATACTTGAAATTTTGTGTATGTAACCTTGGGTCAACCTACCACATGTAAATTAAGATGTCCCAATAAATTTGTATGAGGTATGCAATGTTGTAACTTGTGTTGATCTCATAGCTTAATTTCTCAACTAGATAAAGGATAAATATGTTGTGTGCTTTCTCCTATCAATGGCCAATTTATTATGAATTTAATTTTTTATTGATGCTCAAATGAAAATGGGTCAAAAATTTCTCTTGAATGATACCTTGACAAAAGGGTCCTATTTTATTGGATTTATGTCTTAATTACTTCTTTTACTTAGGTGAGTTGTGTACCTTCTTATAAACTTCATTATGTTTTTGTGGTGCCTTCTACTCTTTGGCGTGTTTCTCTTCCTTTTGTATAACAAATTAACGAGTGAGATGTCGATATGATCGTTTCCAACACTTATTTGTTTCATGTCCATTAATGTGACAATAATTTAAGTAATGTTCTCCCTTGATGTTGTATCAAATTATGTTGTGGTCTATATCATTTACTAGGTATCTTTATGAACTTCTTATTAAGAAACTTACGTAGGATAATGGTAGATGTATCGATATCTCCATGGATAATAATATCATGAATATGATTTTGATTAGGTGAATATTTCTCTTCGTCATAAGTTGAATTATTCTTGGTTGTTGATATAGAAGTAGTAGAAAATGTATCTAAGTTATAGTTCATTTTCATATGCGGATGCGCATGTGACATGTCCTTAAAGGTATTGGACATAAGGGCCCCAATGATCTTATGTTATCCATCCATTTGAACGTCATCATAAGCTATTAGTTTGTATACTAATTGAGAAATAAACTCACTTGATTGATTAAATAATGATGCCGAAAATAGAGTTACTAAACCTTGGAAAAACATGTGATGTTGTTCTCTATAGTTTGGGTTAAACATGGATTGATATACAAACGATGTGAATTATATGAAATAAGCATGAATAAACTCGTCGGGATGTTGTGGTGATACTTAAAATTTCCCAAAATCATAATGGGTGTTGGGAAGGGATTGGAAATGAGCAATAAAGATAGAGTGTAACATTGGATAACTATCAAAGCAAGGACTAGTAAATCGCAAAACCAAAAATAATGTCATGTTAGTGAGACTATGTGGGAAGGCCTTCAAAAATAAATTTATGTGCACATAATTGTGACCATTTATAAAAATTTATCAATGTGTTGGGAATGGTCCTAATTTCTTATTAATAGGCTAAACTTAAACATACAAAATCCACATCAAAATGTAGCATTGTAAATATTACATACTAGTGGTTGATAAGAAACATAGTTGTTATCAACCCAACTTGTGAATGACTTGGAAGTTAAATGAAAGTATGTAACTTCACATTTCAACTCCCTTATGGCTTGCACTAGATAGGATACTAACAAATTGATAAGGTGTACCACATGGTAAGGTAAGATAAGAGGCTTTATACAAGGCTTATGAGAAATAAATGAATTAATACCACATGAATTTAGAGAGTTATCACTATGATAAGAAATATCCATATGTCACTATAAGAAAACACTATTTTGATCTAACATATTATGAATTTTCAAAATAGAAGAAATATGCCTAGATCACTATCATTTACATCAGGATGAATTCCATCATGTTTTCAAACAAAACATTATGATTATTTTCATTCTTACCCATGACATGAGTGGCTTCAACAAAACTTGGTGGGATCATATCAAATTGAAAGAGATATTTGTCTCGTAGATTTTGAATCCCAACTAGAAGGATCGTTATAATATTTGAGAGATTCAACATCTAAGAGAAGTGGACATAGTGCACATGCTTGTGGTTGTTGTAAGAGTGCTAATTTGGATTGTGTACCCTTCAACATTCTTCTAAAGAGAAACCCGTTGGGAATATTATCCTAAGTTGGTATGAGAGGCATGATTAATCAATAGAGGAGATATGTAAAACCTAATATGAGAAGGGGAAATAACATGGAATTAGATCTAAAATATGAAAACCTAGGAAAATTAAATAAACCCTAAGGGTGAGGCATAACCCCTTGGTTAATTTATTTCAAGAAGAAAGTTGGTACAAAAAATGTAACACTGAATTGCAGCATTAAACACTTTTGTAAAGATGAAATAAGACCATGCTAAAGTAATAAAAAGAAACATACATATCCTAAATCATGTTCATATATAACAAAAATTTCAATATCATTGATGAGATAACTAAAGAAGAACAAAATAGGGTTACAAAGGAAATTCCACATATTTTTTTGCTGAAAAATAATGACATTGATTTGAAATTGTGCATTGTTTGCATTGAGCTATCCTAATTTTTAGGGGTTGCGAAAACAATAAGTAGAACAAAATCACATGTTTTGGACAAATTCACCCGATTTTTTTTTCTATATGGACAAATTTTTCCTATGTGGATCTGATATGGATTTTAAATTTTCACAATATTCATCTATATATTTTAGGAGTGATTTTATGCATATGGTTATCTATGATCTCACATCTATAAGTGATTTAGGTATTCTTCTTTATAAAAATCATAGATTCCTCCTTTAGTCGAAAAACCCAAAAAGGGATTATTTTACTATGGTCAAGCTTTCTCAACCCCTATTGAGTTAGAGTAACCTACATAGTTATTAGTACTCCAAAGATTCCTTATACCAATATAATTCTACCTCTTATAAGTAGGTGTGTGAGAACATATGATAATCAATGCAATACTACATGTCATTCCATTAAACCCAATAGCAAGAAGAGGCAATGCATGTCATGAATGTGCTTCAAATTTACAAATAAAAGTAACAAGATGTGTGTTTGAGTGTGCGAGAAATCTTGAATGCTTGATAGTGTAGTGTTTTTATAGTGAGTTCCCCCATTTATAATGTTTATAGTGTTGTGTTTATGTAGTGATCATACCTCAAATTTGGAACCTTTTGGCACACAACCGATTGAAATTTGAAATCAAGTGACCCAAAATACCGACATGAAGATATTTCTTTGGAAAAGTTTAAGAAAAAATCAAGGGAGGATGGATTCGACCATGTTTGGAAAATCCATTTGGGCGACTTCATCCATAAAATTGGACTATCTCCTAAATGTAGAAGAATGAGCCCAAATCAAACCACAAGGTGGGAATTCCCATAAAAAGAATAATAAAATAGACTAATGTTGACTACATATGTGTTTAAGATATATTATAGAAGAATTTGACTCAAACATAAGGGTTGATGTACTAATTAATCCAAATTATTTGAGTTAACCAACCATACACAAAATCATCTAAAAGTCATTGTAAAAAGGCCTTGTGCTATTTTTAGGTATCCGTAAAAGGAGGTTATTAGTGAATCCATTTGTAGACATCAAATTTTTGTATTAGATTACATATTGTTATGGTGTTATTATATAGGTAATTGTTATGGTGTTATTATATATTTTGTATGTGTTTATCGATTATTTATTTGAATTGGGAACTTGTTAGTACATGTTCCTTGTGTTTAGCTTTCAACATGTTCCTTTTGTGGTGTGCACGACTTTCAATACTTTCTAATTTGCATCGTTCAAATGTTGTAGTTGTTTCTTTCACTTATTGACTCTATGTTTATCTTTGCTTGACCATGTCTATTTTCGACTACTTTAATTTCACCTTGTTTTTCTTTTCTCCTTAGTCATTTATACAAACTCACTTTTTCTTATCTCATACCCTTGAAAATATCACCAATAAGCTCAAATCACTAAAAACTACAAATTGGTTTTTACCATTATATGACTCTTGCAAATATTTGATTTTCTCGAGATTTCCACAGTGTGACATAGTGTTGATTTTATTTGGAGAACTGTGAGAATTTATTGAAGTCCAACATTTCGGTTACTAATTTGGACCCATCATTAAGGAAAAAACTAATAATATAATATGTTAACATTGTTGAAGATATTTTTCTTAATAATAACAATAGGAAGGGGAAGATATTTTTGTTTTATTTTTATTTTACTTAATTTTTAAAAAGGACATTGAAGAAGCAAAATTCAAAGATATAAGAGAAGTAGAGAAAGCACAAGGAAACCTTATAAAGTAAAGAGAGACAAACCAACGCAAGGGAGATAAGAAAGAAACCAAAAGCTTAATTTTTTATTTTTACACATTAAATTACAAAGAAAAAATAATTGTACACACTAAATTAAAAGGAAAAATTAGTTATTTAGGGAGGCCTGCAACTACTGGTTTCCAAGTATTGCTTAAAAACCAACCTTTATCCCTGTTAATGTTATTATCATGGTGCATGATTTCAATGGCTTCACGAAGATGCCTTTTTACAAAGTTTTCTTCTACGGCATAACACTAACCGAATCCATACTTATGGTGTGCTTAGTATTGAGAGAATGTTCTCATTAAAGAAGAATGCTCAATATGGTCATATTTAATGTCTTTATCATGTTCATTGATACGAGTTTTAATCGATTGCCCCATTTCACCAATGTAAGGCTTTCCACATGAACATTTAATCATATAAACACCACTATTGAGGTTGTTATCAATTTTATCTTTTAAAGAATTAAGGTTCATTTTTAGGGTGTTGATAGGAAGGAATGACGTTATAATGCCTTTTTTTTCAAAATTTTAGCAATTTTATTAGTGGTGTTCTTAATAAAGGGCAGGAAGGATTTTCTATTATTAGAATTAGGACAATTAATATTAGAATGAGGAGGGTTACATATGTTCTTAAATGTATTAGCAATCACATAATCATTATAACCATTATTTTTAAAAACATTATAAAGGTGGGAAAATTCATGATTAAGGTACGCGCTATAGGAAATTTGCAAAGCCTTGGAGCTAGTGTTTTTAACACACCAACTTTTTGTGACGGGTGATGGTGTGATTCAGCCCTAAGGTAACAATCAATGTGTGTTTTCTTTCTAAATACACCATGGGCAAGAGTGCCATTTTCTTTTCTTTTAAGCAAGATATCAAGGAAAGGGATAGTATCATTGATCTCAGTCTCCATAGTGAATTGAATATGTGTAGAAATGTTATTAAGGTGAGAAAGAAAATCATTGAGTTTATCTATGCCATGAACCCAGTAAACATTAGTATCATCTACAAACCTTTTCCACCATTCTGGTTTCAAAGGGGAAGACTCAATAGATTTCTTTTCAAAAATTTCATGAACAAGTTAGCAATAATAGGAAAGAGAGGGGATCCCATCGTGATACCTTCAATCTATTCATAAATTTCACCATTAAAGCTAAAGAAGGTAGACCTTAAACAAATTTTGACAAGATTGGCAGTTTCAGAATCAATGATACCCTTAATAATAAGAATGGCTTCATCAATGGGGATTTTGGTAAAGAGTGAGACAATGTCAAAGCTAATGATAGAGCCCTCCTTTTCGACCTTCTGACCTTTAATAAATTCCAAAAAGAAAAAGAGTCCTTGATGTACGATGAGGAGCCACCCACTAAAGGTTTAAGTTTTTTAACAAGAAAAGAGGTGAGTTGGTAAGTGGGAGAGTGAATGGTATTGACAATGGGACGGATAGGAGCACCTTGCTTATGAATTTTAGGTTGGCCATAAATTCTCGGGGTGATTTCTTTTGAGGGAATAAGACTTTTCTTAGTCTTGGCATCTAGAGAGGAATTTTTAATTGCATTGGAAACAATTTTTAAAATTTTATTAATAGGATTTTTATTTAATTTCCTATAGCTACCACAATTAAGATGATCAATCATTTTAGACACGTAATCCCCATGATCAAGGACTACCACAACATTGCCTTTATCAACTTTAACAATAGCCAGGTTTTTATTATTTTAAGGTTATTTAATGCAATTAATTCATTTTTAGTTATATTACTTTTCGATGGCTTTGCTCTCCTAATAAGTCCCGCATAATCTGTTGAACCTCTTTAGTCACTAATTCAAAAAAACCATATAAGGTTTTCTCAATGCTAACAATAATATCCTTAGTGGGGATGAATTTAGGGGAAATGACAAAACCAAGACCCCTATTTAACAATTTGATAGACTGGGTGTCAAGGGTAAAGCTAGATAAATTAATATTGTTCCAGGAAATTTACTACTATTGGTAAGGGAGGAAAAACTTCACACGAAGAGGGACAATGAACATCAATGGTATGGGAGGAGGGCTATGCATGGGAATGATTAAAGATGAAGAATAAGGGCCAAAGATCTCGCCAACACGAGCCTTGGATGGTGCTAAGAGATTTTCCACATTTTGAACACGTGTTTAGGATAAGTTAAGCATAGAGCTATCCACTTGGCTAAAGACCCGGTCAGAAAATGGTTAACACATTGAGGAGGAGTAATAAACTCGACTTGACCATATGAGGAAGCGGAGCAACGACAACACATCAGAGCAAAAATAGAGCTGAAGCCATTCCTAGAGAGCGTATCAATGACAACAACTAGATTTCTAGGGTTTTGGGACCTTAGTGCAAGCAATTATCCAATTGTCTTGCAAATCTTCCTTGAGTGTCAAAAATAATGTTTTTTTATAACTAGGTATTTTTTCCATTTGCATTGTATGGAAATGGTTTTTTTTTTGTTTTGATTCTAGACTTTAGGTTATTTGATTTTGGGTATCCTTTTTTGTTGGCTTTTCACTTTATTTGTTATGTGTAGGTTCATGTACCAATATGGTCCAAATTTGAATAAAGAAGTCTATTAAAATATATGTGCATTAGTACATTCAAGACACACAATAATCTTGAATGAATTATATTGAAGGTATAAGAGCATATAATTTATTCTGCTTTCTAAAGCATCGTTTTGCCTAAATCATAACTCAATTATTTATATAGCATTCTAGAATTTAATAGGTTTTTTAATGCATCAAAAGATAAGGGTTGGGACACTTTCATACACTAGAATGTTTGTTGACTTACATCAAGTGCTCATTACAATTTTGTTCAAAGCATGAAGGGCTTGATAGTAATGGAGGGATAACACATACACTCATTAACATCCCTTATTTGTGGGACTTGTAAGGTGTTGAATTTGGATTAAGGTTTTAATGAAAATAATAATTTTCCCAATCAAAAATGTAAACAGGGTTTTTTAAGACCAAAGCATCAGCCACTTTTGTAGTCATTACAAGAATGATCATTGTGCTATTTAATTTGTGAGCATGTTAGCAAATGGATTTGCACACATGCAAATGACATATAACAAGTAAGGGGACGAAGTCCCTCCTCAATGAAGGTGAGGATACCTTTATTGAAAACCAAAATAATATTTACATCTATACATTCAAAATTGTATGTGGGGGGTGTTTTGGGATATCAAATGGAAAGAAGTGTGAATGAGGAAATTGAATGGAATGAAAGAAAGAAATGGAAAGGAATGAATGGAAGGAACATGTAATAGTTAGGTAAAAGAAGAGCCTAATATCGCATAGAGGAGATCAAAGAACAACTAACTCAAATGAAACATGGTTTGAATTAGCTAAACGAGAACAAGTGAAAAGGAACACACATGAGCAATTAAATATCGAGAGCTTGATCACTATGAACAAGAACAACATATTAATAGCGTTGATAATAAGATCAAAGACAATATTCACATGTAAGATTTAAACACTAACATCTAATGAACATAAGAACATCAAATGCTACAAGAGATAATGAATGGGACACAAAGTTCATATTTCATTAACTCCAAAATGTCTTCACAAAAGAACACAAAGTTTCTTTCTTGAAACAAAGCTTGCACACAAAAGTATTTTCTTCTCCTCTCTCAAAGTCACCCTTACAAATGAGCCCCTAACTTCCTTTTATAACCCAAAAGTTGGTTGAAAAGTAGTTAGGGTTACTTTAGGGCACAATTAGGTCATTTGATGAATATAACATTATTTTAATAAAGTAAAGTGACTTTATTAAAATAATATAACTTTATGACTTTATTTTAATAAAGTAATGTTACTTTATTAAAATATTACAACTTTATAACTTAAATGACCCAATCAATTATTACAATAATGAAGTGGGTACATGTGGACCCCACTTAGATGACTTGGACACACACATAGACATCCTAGTTAGCAACATGCCACCTAGATCAAGACACCTAGGATCAGTGCCTTATCCATTGGGCCAAGAGTCCACCTATCTTGGTTGTATGGGAATGAACTCATTGATCGTGCTCCACAATCCTCCAGATGATAAGAGAGTTGAGCTTGAAGCTTGAGCAGTTCATCCACCTCTCCGTTTGAGCAACATCTCGGTGTGAGCAATTTTTTCTTCATTCATATTCGCATTCACAATTACACACAATTCTCCACATGCTCTGAATACCTTTCCATGGTGAATTATTCATTTGTCACGAGACCATAGTCATTATGCCACCTTGGCTTGTCAGAATCTAGCTCCTAATCTTTCGCCATTGAGAATATCTTCCAACAATCAAGATTACAATTCACTTCCTAGAGTTATGTCTTTCGTCTTTTCACCATCTCAAGCGTTGTCATTCGATCTGCTCACGATTATCCACCCGAGAACGCTCCAAGTTTAAGACTGGTCGATTAAGTATCGCGTCCCGCTACTAATCGAGAGCTGACATGGACACACTTGAATGATGTGGCCTTGCTTGATGATCCGCACAACTACACTTATCATTGGTCTTGGTTTGTTGATGAATAGATCCTCCACAACGATTAAGTGAAGACAATTGATGTAGACAAGATTCTTCCATTATCGATCTCTGTCGATACCAATGGATTTTGATTCCGAAGATACCTCTACTAATAGTTACGACCTATACCTCATAATGAAGAAGTCGAGGTGACCCATTGGAGTTGAATCACCACAAGTCGAGGTTGTGCCGCTTAGTTGAATCGTGCCATAGTGCTCTCGCGCAAGTGATGACCAATTCCAAGGTCAGTCACGCATGAGAGACCGCTTGAGCAAGCTTCGGGAAAATTATGACTCGTCTTCGGTTGATACGCGATCGCAGAACCGACTTATGTTGACGTGTCCCAAGTTGGTATCGATGATGTTCTCATACTCTAAATGGAGTGTCAAGGTGGGTAGAATGCCCTAGAACTCATACCGCAACACCATTTTGTTTTAAGATGAAAATATTGTGATGACATGAGCATGCATGATTTCGGGCTATTACTTCCTTACTTCAAAATTGCACAAATCGCCTCAAACCGCCTTAGGAAAAATAACAAATCTTGTTCTAAGAAACTCTCACTGAATGAGGGAGTCTATTAAGGTACCACAAGTTTTTGGATCAGATATTTTTTTTCCAAATCAAATTCTTCAGTGAAATATTAAAGGTCAAAGATGACTCTTCTGAAATTGTTAGGAAAATGCAGGTGTTAAACTGCAAAAATTCCATTTGGTTTTAGCCTAGGAAAAATACCAAGCGTCACCTTGGGAATCTAGAACTTAACAAGGTAGCACATGAAGGTGAGGATAATCCAAAGAACCAGTCATTTTCTCTTTATGATCATCCGAGTTCAAAATATTGAATCTCAAAGTGAGTCTACTTGACTGGCTGAAAACCGTGTGCTCGTGAAATCAATACACTCGTTTTATTTGGATTCGTGAAAAATATCAAATGAGGTGTTGTGCATTTTCAACTTGGCAAAGGAGTACATGAAGGTAGGGAGAATCCAAAGAACCAAATTGTTCTTTTGACAATCATGCAAGCCCAAATACAATTCTCAAAGTAGGCCTTCTCAATTTCTTTACACAACGAAATTTAAACGAACTGTGTTTTGTTTGGGTCCGTGAAAAATATCAAATGAGGAGTTGGGATTATGAGAATGGGTATAGAAGCACCTTAACATGAGTAAAATTGTGGCAATGATTGGTTTTCCATGAAAATCATCTTGCTTCAAGATATCAAGCTCCAAAGTTGACTACTTTGATAGATAAAAACAACAGCAACCTTTTGCGTTCGCATCAATTATTTTCTTACACTTTTTAGTCTTCACTAAATTTTTTGGTTCTAATCGATTCTTCCTTGGCCTATGTGACTAATTTGTATGGGTTGTTCTTTATTTCTTCCCTTTGACCAATGCATGGACATGTCTTTTGCTAAAGCATGACAACTATCTTTAACTCGTGCGTGGGAATGCTTTGACTCCTTACATGGATATGTGCTTTGGCATTGCATGGGATGTCTTCATCTTATTTTACCAATGCGTGCGTGAAGCTTCCTTCCTTGGCTACGTGGAAACACTTTGTCTTTAGTGGATATTTTATTTCTTTTCTTTACCTCTTGTGTGATTGATCTACCACTAAATGTGTGGATTGTAAAGAATGTGTGGATTCTTAAACTTGCATGTGCGTGATGATGAGATAAATGTGTGGGTTTCCTTTTTGGCATGCATAATTTGTTTATTCTCGTTTGGCATGGACAATTTTTTTATTTTTTTGTATTATGTGTGAACTATTGAAAATGCATGGACAACCTTTGGATGAGTGTGTGAACAACTCCTTTTATTTCTCTTTTTGCATGCACTTCCACGTTTTTTCTTAAACGTCAATCTGGTCCTTTGGTATTATGTTGCACTTATCTTCTTACCCTGTGTGGATTTTAATCTTCTCTCCTCTCACACATGGCCTGCAAGAGTAAATACGTGGCTTGCCTTAGACAATGCATTTTGAACTGATTTCTCCTTGAAAATGCGTTTTTGCCAATTTCTCCTTGAAAATGCATTTTGCTCGGTGGTGTGGGTTTTTCTATCTCCTTGAATTCTTAGAAAAATTTTGTTTGAAATGCTTCTTCACACAGAAATAAGAAGAAGTTGTAAAAAAACTTAAAGCTTCCTCATTACTTTCGCACAAATTTTCTCGTAGAGTTTCATGGAGGAAAGTTACGAGGATTCAAGAAGTTTCTCGTAATCGTTTCTTCTTTCTTCCCGTAGTGGGCATTAATTGTCGAGGGAATTTGGGAAGAAGTTAACCATTTGCCCGTGACAATGACAAAGGTGGGATGGCAATTCCCTCCATTTCCTCGTATGAGAAAATGGCGAGATATTTTGTTGTTTGACATCCGGTTGGGTTGGCAATTAGCAAGAGAATTTCCAACAAGCGGGGAAAATGGGAATTTTGCCAGAAAGGGAAAATTGGGAGCGAGAGAGCCAACTTGGTATTCCCGCAATTGAGGCGGAATTTTAATTGCCACATGGCAATGGGGAAGCGAGAAAACTTCTTCCATATTTATCGATCAACTTTAATGAAGATTAAATTAATAATTATTAATTAAAAAACCCCAAAATTTAATAAAATTAATTTTATTAAATAAAAAAGGTAAGAAATTAAAATTAAACGCGGTTTGTGATATGGTGGGAGAAATACTTACCCGAAATAGATGAAACGAGGCCAAAATGATCAAAAGAATAAAACAATCACAATGAAGGTGATAAAACACGAAAAAGACACTTCCGAATTTCTTTTAAATTTTCACACTTTAATTTTATGAAGTCAAAATTAACTCGATAACAAAATATAAAATTTGATTCACTTTTGTAGCCATTACATGAATGATCATTGTACCTATTTAATTTGTCAACATAAAGTTTGATTCACCTTGTTAAATAGGCCTATTTTTATTTTTTTAAAAAGCAATTCACTTTTGATTCTCTCCATATTCACACATTCTACTCTATTGTAATACTCGACTCTAATTTTCGGAATAATTTAACTATTTGATATTATATTTTCTATGGTCTTGATAACACTTTTACTTTAACAAAATTTTAAGCATTATTCAAGAAACAATTGTTTATATTATATTCTTTTTGCCACAATATCATTTGAAAAACAAGTAGCATGTATTAAAGGTTTGAAAAGAAATCAAACAATCTATACAACAAAAGAACATAAACAACAACTTGAAGACAAAATTTGTCAATTATTAATACAAATTTGTCTCTGACCAACCACAATGATTGAAAACGAATCAACTATGAGCAGTAGAGTGACACGTGGCATCGCCTCACACTTCAATTATAATCCTCTTGTAAACATCTCCATCTGCATAAATATTAATGTTCATGGTTCGTTATCATCAATATTAATTTATGGGGATAATGTTGTTTTTTTCAATGGTTGAATCCAAATATTAAAAGGGAGCTTTCCATGGTCATTTTATTAAGTGAAAGTCACATCCACTCTTAATAAAAACACCAACTACATTAATACAGGGAAACAGAAAACATGGAGCAAGGGTTAAATTTAACCCTGTTTAGACTTTTTTTTTTGGATTTTAACCGTAAAATACAGGTAAATTTTATTTTCAACCGTAGCAGAGGATGGGCTATTTTTTAAAAACCTGTCAGAATGACGTTTACATTTAAATATAGACCATTTTTAGTTTTTATATATTTCAATTTACTAATAGTAACATGTTTAGCATCGAACCTCGAGCATGGACGCTGGGAACTTGGGCCTTGGGCCATTGGCCATGAGGCAAATTGGTTGTCAAGCGTTGTTTGCTTAGGCTGCTATGCTCCTAGCTAGCAGTAGAACCTACCTCTAGCAGCCACTAAAATCCATTCTCTTACCTAAACAAAACAATATAAATTACTTACACACTTCTCAAGTCGCCACTTGCTAGCATTCTAACATTAATGACTTCAACTTCAAATCTTCCGTGAACCAGTCCGGGCCAGTGGCAGTACAACATTTTAATATATTTTTATACACATCTGCAATAAATATTTGTTGTTTTGGAGTAAATGAAATTATGAATTGGACGGACTTGAATCTAAGAAAATATTTTGGACTTCAATTTTGAGTCAAGTCAATCACGCGGGCAAGGAATAGGATACAATGAATCAAGGATATAATAATCATGATTAAAATTATTAGTGATACAAGTTGAGGCGTTTCACCAATCCAACCCAAGAGGCTAGAAGCTTAAGCCGAAGTCACTATGCAAGCAAGAAGGAGCCTGCACTTGGCCCAATACCAAGCCGAACTCACAATGCAAGCAAGGAGGATCCTGTATAGGTGTGACAATTTGCAGAGTATCTGTTAATAATCAGTCTAAACTTCAAAGCGACTGTGCTTTTTTCCCACTCTAAAAAGGATGGAAAAAAGTGTTCCAAATCCATAATCATTACACTTGGGTTGAGTTTGGAATCGACAATGATACTTCTCTTCTGTCAAGTTGTTGCATTTGTTTTTCTGACCTATGGTACGAATTAAGAACAATCCCTTATCCTTGGGGATTATTTATTTTGGCCGTTATAATAAATATCTAGTGGAAAATTGAGCAAAGTTGAATATATATCTAAATAGAATAACCATCTTCCAAATGTTGGTGGATGTCATGATAAAGTGTTAGCCAATTTTGAAGGCATGTTGCACCAAACACATAAAATCCAAACCCAATATTTGAAACATATTCAAAGTCAACATGTAGATGAGAAGACAACGCTTTTGGGAATTTCTAGAGGAATTCATATGCAACAAGCCCATTTTTTACGGGAAAAGGTCAGCTGATATAGAAAGGAGGACATTTAGAAGACTGTCATACCTCATACTTTAAGGTAGGGATTTAAATCTCTTCAATGTTTAATTTTCAATGTGGGTGTTAATTTATTTTAAATCGCTTACATATATAGAATGCCATGTTGGAAAGTATAGTGTATTTATATATTTTTATTTTAAATTAGTCTATGCAGTTTATTATAATTGTTTTGGGTTCTAATATAAATATATCTAAAATATTAAGATAAGTTTAAGTGTATATTAACATATATTTATAATAGAATAATATTTCATTTATGTCAATAATATCGTTATTTTATATTGTTTTATTATATGAAAATTTAGATATGTGTATTTATATGAAAATTATGAAAGTCAAAAAAGAAAAATAGACTTCATGTGCAAGGCAATATTAGTTGAACACCGTCACAAAAAAAATTCTTGAACGGGTAGGAGTGACCGTCAAATTTAACCCCTGCTCCAGAAGCATATGTTTCTTTTTGTGGACAGCCTTCAAAGGCCATTGAAAGTATATGTTTCACTAAGTTGTTCTAGGATGGAGCATCCACATTGTACCATCCATTAGCTTTACCTCATTGGCGGTCCTCAATGATGGTAAAGGCTTTCAATATACAAGACAGAGGTCTTCTCCAGAAGTATATGTTTCTTTTTGTGGACAGCCCTCAAGGGACATTGAAAATGTCTGGATGCAAGGAGAGCAATTATGGCTACTTTCTTACTGTGACAGAAGCTTATACCTATAATGACAACTGACTCGGGAGTCAGATCATAAGTTCAGAACATTGTCACCATGAGACTTCAGTATAGGGTCGAGGACTCTACCCCCTTCTCCATCCGGCCTGTATCTTCTGGTGATTGTATTTATGTATAATATAGTCATACCCTATTCCTTTACTCCCAAATCCTGATTTGAAATGGCATACATGTCCTCGTCCCCATCCCCGAACCCCATTGTCTGAAGGGGTCTATGGTGCAAAAATGTTTATTTCTAGTTTCCACTGATGAGTAACAGTTTTTTCTGATAACTAATGGACTTTATAATGAATCCTAATGAATAATAATTTTGTCTGATAACTGTCAGACTTTATAGTCAATCTGTTTACACGCTGTAGTTATAGACCAGTGTCATTCTAGTTGGTCTAATGGGCTCTTTGGATTTTATTAACTTCTTGTCAGTATCACCTAATAAGCTTATACTAATGGACTTTATAGTGAATGCTAATGAATAATAGTTTTGTCTGATAACTGTCAGACTTTATAGTCAATCTGTTTACACGATGTAGTTATAGACCAGTGTCATTCTAGTTGGTCTAATGGGCTCTTTGAATTTTATTAACTTCTTGTCAGTATCACCTAATAAGCTTATACCGTATAAGATGGTTATATTAAACTTTGTGCTCATATCAATCAGTAAAAACAGAGAGTAGAAAATTCTGTACATCTTTTTGGTTGCAGCCTTAGACAGAAAAAAACATGTTTACTCACAAAAACAAAAGACCCGTAGATATGCTCATATTACTAAACAATCATTTGGCTTATATCAGAGACATGGTTTTTAACCATAATAAAACACCTTGTAGAGTAATAGTTCATTATTTACTTCACAATGTAACACAAATCAAGCCTCCCTGGATAGATGTTTTTACAGCATTTAGCAATATCTGTGTTTTCCTCGAGATGGAGGGCCAATGTGGATCTGGCTTTCCTAAAGATTCTTGGATGCTTTTAACCAGGCTGGCGAATTCTTGGACCATAAGAGTTTCCTGAGGTAATTCTGTTGTAATTCTGTGTTCACTGGGCCTGCCCCAGACTGTGTCCATTTCCACAAGCTTAGCATCTGTGGAAGAGAAATATGAACCAGAACCCTCCTCATAAGGAATCACAAAATCATGAAGCCGAAGAATTCCTTTAGACCCATGGACACTTAAATCCATGGACAACTGAATATGGAATGAACAGTGAAAAGTTGCCACCCTCCCGTCTTGCCAAGAGAAAGTAGCCCCACAAGCTGTAATCACTCCAGCTTCATTCAAAATAGGTCCAGGATGTGCAGTCACACTCCGAGGCATTTCGTAATCATTTGCCCATAAAATTGCCCTGATGCAATACCATCCAACATCACCCAGTGCACCATGTGCATCTAAATCCGGCTTAACCCTAATGTCCTCCTCAAAGAACTTACCAGCACCAGCATATGTGAAGACACTATGGACCTGCAAATAACCATGGACGTGAACTGTTTTCTAATTGCAACATTTCTAAAGACAAAAAATAAAAGTAATCTGTAGTTGTACCCACATCAGTATTTTGGGTATAGTATTCAATTACCGCCAAACATGCAGATGAGAGAAATAGACCCAAATGAATGAATTACACTAGACTGTATCCTATTATCCAAAAAGTACACGGAGGACCCGAAAACAAAGTGTCATGGATTAGCCAGATTTTAGAAAAGGGAGATGCTAAAACCCAGTAAAAATCAACAGAAAAACAAATCGTGTTTTTGTGTCAAAACAAGATTGAATGCTTACCGACTTGAGTTCTCCAAAGAGGTCTGGACTTTGGAGAAATGCCTTCATTTTCGGAGTCCTGGGATGGTGCATCCACATAGTGCCATCCATGAACTGAACACCATTAGCATTACATGCCTCTAAGATGGTGTCAAGATCTTCTACAGTGAGAGCAGGGGGCTTCTCTAGAAGAATGTGTTTCTTCTTGTGGGCAGCCATGAGAGCCCATTGGAGGTGCAAGGATGTGGGGAGAGGCATGTAAACTGCATCCACACAGGGATCATCCAAGAGCTGCTCATAACTCCCATAAGCCTTTACTTCCGAACTTAAACTGTTGGCAGACGCAAACTCCTTGGCTTTATCAACTGATCTGCTGGCAACTGCATACACTGACGAATTGGGTGTCAGTAGAATCGCTCGAGCAACTTTTCTGGCTATGCCTGCACACCCCAGAATTCCAAACCGAACATTTTCTTCTGCCATTATTTCTGCACGACAATACCTACACTTATGTCTCTCTGCCTGGAGAAAATGAAGTCGGAAGAGTCTATTTAAAAGGTCAATGGGGACACCGAAAGGGATTAAGAGTATGGTCCCATGCAAGGGGAAAGCTAAAAATTTTGAGCAGTTTTTATTTTTCTGTGCAAAGATAAAATAAGAAGCTTTAGCACTAGCAAAAATAGGGTCCCATGAATCCGAAATAAACTTTTGGATGGAAAATTGAGAGGGAAGCTTAAACTAAATGCCAAGTGTTAAAAAAGCACCCTAAAAATTTGAAGGAGCAAATTTATTTTTGTGCCCCTAGCTGCTTTGTGGGGCTGGAAATCCTCTCCCTAACTTATAGCTGCTGAGAAATTTCAGGGATTTTGTTGGGTTTTGGCAGCAGCGATAATTTTTTTTTACATGGGACCATATTTCCCAAATAAATAGGAGCAGTAGCCCCCACTATGGGACCATGCTCTAAGTGGAGAAATCCTGCAACCCTAGAAATTAACAGGTTGTGTGCCGCTTTTTGTGATATTTATATGACTAGCAATTGCACATGAGTTGCGACCTACCTCTGAGAGGATGATAATGATTAGATTGTTGGAGTTAGTAATTTGCCATAAAATGAATGTGATCTTAAATTGTTTTGAGTTTATGTGAGGGGGAGGATAGTAATTCACTATTGTGACTTAATATACATTTATTTGTTCATGCAAAGCTCTTATTTTGCTACAGCCCACAAGTATGTTGGCAATGGTGAATTGATTACGGTGAATATTTATTTGTTGCATTTGATGGAACAATCACAATGGCTCTCGAGGATGACCACATTTTGTGAATATCCTCCAATCACTACATTCCATGAGATGTCATATATCCGAGGCATTTTTTCAATCAACTTGCATGTCTTGTGTAAGTTTCCACATGTAACATACTATTAAGTAGGGCACCTACAATTACAACATCCTTTAAAAACTTCCTATTATTCTTCAATGGATGTTTGTTCATTGCATTTGCTAAAATTGTTTCAATCGCTACTACAAGATATCTAGTCCAATGGTTTGCATGACTGCAACTTAGTAAATAAATAACTTAGTAATTAAATTTGATTCTATTTATTAAGTGTAATTATAAGTATGTATTACACCATGATCATGATATCAATAGGGGTGACTCAACAATGGAAGTGACCACATTGCTTACACAGTGGTTGATTGGTTACAACATGAGTAAGTTTTCTTGTTTGTCCATCCTCTCACCTACTCTATAGATTTATAATTAAAAAATCTCAAACAATTCCCTCTAAAAAAGCTTTACTACCTGAAGACAAATATCTCTTTAATGAATAATGAAATTGCATCTATGATTGAAAATTCTAATGTGGTATGATTAAACACAAATTCAGTGAAAATGGTGAAAAATATTGAAATAAGAATGAAACCATACCCGACCACTATAATTGTCTTCAACTAATGATTTAGAAAAACAATGTAGGTGAATGGCCAATTGACGTCTACATTTATTATTCCACGTCCTAAAGCATTCCAAACTAATTTCATCATTATAACAAAAATTAAAAATAGTGTCTTTTTATCTAGCCCTTAGTATTTTTAAGCTCCCACGAATCAATAACTCTTTTGATGGAATATTTTAAAATGATTGACGTAGCAAGGACATTAGTTTAGACAAAAGTTAATTATTATTTTATGATGGATTTGACACCTATGTTATTTGGTGAAATAATGTGAATGCTCGTGAACATATTGACACTTTTGAGCATGGACAACTCCATAAAAGATGCCTTTCAAAATGTATGTTCAATTTAAATTAGAAACTTATTAGTATACAAAAGTGACAACACTAAAATGTTTATAATGCATAATTCAAAGTTGTAATCAATGGATTAAAAGTTGCTTAAATGACATCATATGTTGGGTGGGACCTTTTTGCACATTGATTCGTGCATCAATCCCTAGTTGATTCAAATTATTTTTATTTAACAAAAGAATTACAGGAATAATAGCTCTGCAATAATTGCCCCAAACACAAAAACATTTTTTGACTTCCATAAAACAACAAACAATTGTGGATCTTCATCTTGATCCTGATGTCGATTGTGATCGCGAATGTTGCATATCCCACAAAAATAACAATATAAATCGCCAAATTCTCGCTAATGTGATCTCAAACAAATAAATCCTCAATTACCATAAGACAAATAGATTTTAAGGCGTACGATAGTGTGCAAATACGAGGAAGAAGAAGAGGAAGAGTCGCAGTCGAGAAGGACGAAGATTGTCTGTTTTTTATCTTGAAAGGCATTGTCCAATTATGAATAATTCCAGTTTTTAATGTTTTATGTTTCCAACAATTATTTATGTGTATGGAAATTATCCCACCAAAAAAGAACCTGCTAGAATTTGATGTTTTCCAGCAAGACTCTCTTCAAACGAGACACCTCTGGTGTAAAACTATACTACTTCATATGAAGAAATCATAAAAATAAGTATAGAAAAAATTGGAATTTATAATCATATAAAATAACTAAGCCGTCAATAAATTTTGATTTGATGGAGAGATAATTTGAATTTTCAAGCCTAGAGAAATGTTATTATTGGAGGGGTAGAAGTATATATTTAGGAATCCATAAATTATGTAGTGATATCTTTTATTTTAAAAATACGCTAAGTGTTGAAGAGAAGTAAGTTTGGCCTCTTTAGCTTTCCTAATATATACATGAGGCCCTAGTGATATTTTAAAGAAATTGTCAAAAAGAAAGGAGGGGAGATGTAGAGGTCTTGAAGGAAGGGAACCCTGGAGATGGCAAAGTGAATGTAAACCCTTATCTTTCATTGTTCATAATGTTAATAATCACATTTTGTACAGTAAGGTCTTGTGACTTGTGGATCATTAAAGCCCAAGTCATTTTGAGTGGTAGTTGTCTACGAGTGCCTCTTAAAATGGGAGGGACATGGACATGTGATGTATTTTTGTGTCCCAGTAAGGCCCTAATGTACATGTTGAATTTGACCATGACAAACAATGGAAGTTCTAGTGGGGATGTGGAGTTGTTATGGATGATGTCAATAATTGTCCCAATTGCATTGTTTACATGTTAATTTTCAACCCACAAATTTGTTATAAGCATAACTTTTTTATGTTTGTAAAAAAGAATTTTATGTTGGAGTTTATCATCATCAGGTTCCCCTAAATTGTTTAGCCTAGTCACATGTGTAATTGATTGGGCCACAAGAAGGTTCAAAGATTTAAGCATATGAATGTTATGGCAGTCGAAAAGGTCATCTTTTGCAAAACAAATGGGGGAGTGTAATTGGAAACTGTGAAGCTTTTGTTGGAAATGATGTGTACCGCTACGTGACATAAGGCTTTCCCAATCTTCGATGCAAGGAGATGCATCTTGAATGTGCAGGAGTTCATGGAAATGAATCTGTGCAAGGTTCGACCCTTGTTGGCAAAAATCTTATTTGTAATGTGATGGACGTGGGAAAGCTTCTCCAAAGGTTCGCCCCATATGAGTGACCCGCATACAAAGGAATGCCTTTGATAAGGCATAGTTGGCCAAGGTCACCAACAAGAATGATAGATCTATTACCAAACGTGGATGTTTTGAAATGAGGAAAAGCTTCACGGAGGTGGTAATCAACCATAATAAGTATATTGGGCCCAATGAAGCTCATATCATCAATGTGTATATATTAAATATGTTGCAGTAGGACTCCTAAAAGTGTGAAAACATCTGGTCATCCAACAATTTTATTTATTTTATGGGTATGTGCAAAAATCATGTACAATAGATGTTGAAATGTTGAAGGTTGTGACATCGGTTAGTATAAGCAAAAGAAGAGGCGATTTTGTTTCCTTATTTGTGGGTGAGAGTGTTGAACTAATTGTATTGATGAGATATGATTTCATTATGCCTGTAGTACCTTGAATTATCAATTTTTATGGAAAAGTTAGTCTTTGTGCATGAAATGATGAAAATAGTATCAAAACTTGATTTGTTGCTCCAAGCAAAAGGAAAAGGGAAAAATGAGCAAATATCAAATTCATGTAGTGAGCACTTGATTCTTGGTGAATGAAGGACCAATCTTCCGTAAAGTAGGAGGAATTGCATTTTCTCCCCAACTATGGCGGATGTCAAGTTCCTAGTGGCCCAACATATCGAGGCTATCTAAGCATGGGGAAATAGGTAAGTTGTTGGCATGTTTATCTTTTTAATCAACTAAAAGTTGGTGATCTGTTTTGTGAGCTAATCGGGGATTGCTAATTTTGAAAAGGAAAAATTGTATTCAGTGAATTAGGAGGGAACTACATTGGTACTCTCATGCATTAATTGCATTGAAACTCACCCCACGGACCTCGGGAGTGCATGAGGTGGTTTAGGGAAAATAACAAGTTGTTTTGGTTATTATTGTTTCATTGTTGTTGAGGAGGTTTTGTTGGAGCTCTACATGAATGGAGCCATTCCTATTTTAGTGCTCTTTGTCTGTTATTGTGAACTTTGCATGTATATTTCACGTGTTAGATGAGATATTGTTGGAAGGAATTAAATACTACTATTAATAAAAAGGAAATGGAAGAAGTTGGGGGGTTTTGTTGTGATTGGGAGTCGATTCTGGGCTTGAACTTGCTAAAGAAAGTTGGAAAAAAAAAAGAAAAGATTTGGGATTTCATTTGCAGGCATCATTCATTCCATTTCCTTCCCAACGGCTTATTTTGTTTAATATTTGCATAAGTAAACTTCTGCAATAAAAATCTTATTGAACTAGGTTTTGAGTGTGGGAATGATACTGGGTTTGCTAGTTTTTACGAAGTTTTAATTTGTGATGTGAATGTGTGTGTTCTTTGGTTTCTATAATGTCTGTAACGTTTGTGTTTTATATATATTTATCTAAAGATAAACACTTCTTTTGGATTTTATTATTTTTCAATAGAAATAGCTATCGATCAAATATGGGTTTACCCAAATGTTAGAAAACTAAAATATTGTGGATATGTTATTTACAGGTATGCATTGAGACTTTGTAAGAAGGGAATGGGTATTTTTCTTAGTTGTTTGTTTTATGAAAACCGTAACTGAGTGTAGTTTGCTTGACCTATAGAGGTTGAATCATTGTATTTGGACCTTGTAATTGTTTTTACTTTAAACCCATATGGGTTTATGTGATTCAATCATTTTAATCGACTGCCTACAACCAATCACTCATGATGCAAATAATGGCTTACATGTACATCTATGTTATTGATCCAAACCTATAATATTGATAGCTTGTTGGGGGCGTTATGGAATATATTGTTGGCTCAAAATGTATATTTTTCTGTTATGATAGAATATATTAGTTAACTAAAATATTTGAGGTGAACTCTAGGGCTTATGTTTGGGTCTATATTATGTTTAACCCCTCTGTGGTTTAGATTTGTTATCAACATTTGTAGTTATGGATTTAGTTTAAATGAATGTGGTTGCAGGTAGTTTGAGGGCTTCGATTCGATCAAGGTAAATGAAATTTACCTTAATATTCTCGAATTGTATAAGTTTTTGTTTAGGGATGTCGATTCTACTTTTGAAATTACAAAACCTTACCGGGTAGATATGGCACTACATAATGTTCTCTGTATTATTAGCATAACAGGAAGCTCTCAAGGCTTTTGTGCATAATTGTATCATTCTTGTTTTGTCTCCTTGGTTGGTAAACGTTTTATGAACATTTTTGGTAGTTGTTGTATTCATTTTGACTAAGGATTATTGTTTTATCATTTTTGGCATTCGATAAGATTAAGGTAAATGATACTTACCTTAATCTTGTCGAATATCTACTTTGACTCCTAATTGTGGTTATCGTGGCTGCCTTGTTTGGTCTATTTGATAACAAATGCACGATGTTATTAAGATACTTATATATGACCTAGGTATGCACTTGGAGACATGGAATCATAATCTTGTCATGTCCTTTGAACACGAAAATGTAATGATTCGAAAAAAATTATGTATGTTATGTCGGATGGTTATTATTAAATTTTGGGAAATAAGGATTTCCTTAATAAAGATATTAACCAGACTTAAAGAATAAGTATTAGTTTATCCTAATAAGAATATACTTGTTGTGTAAGGTAGGTAGTGTATAATTTGTGCTTAATTTAATATCGACCTAATCTTAATAAAGGATGGCTTGTTAGAAATTAAGTATGTAATTGTTGCATTCTGTTATTAATTTTGTCTCCTTCGAATTGGCCATCAAGGCACTCATAATAGTAGGCAGTGAACAATTCTTTGTGGATGCAAAGTAAATTATTCTAATTATATGATGATTTGATTCTCTATATTATTATGATTTTAATATTGCAACATTTCATTTATTCAAATAATAAATGGCATAAGTTGTTAAGCGAGAAAGATGACCTTTCATGCCAGTTCAATCAAACTGGCCTTTTCTAACATTTTGCAGATGGCAGAGTTTAAGTCTTCTTGGTGGATGTTGTTGAAAGATATTATCTATTTCAAATTGTTTGATTAAATGTTATATTGTATTAGTTTTTATGATTGAAAGTGATCATATTCTCGCCATTCTTTTTTATTAATTAAAAGGCTAAATTAGCCTAATCTAATTTGTAGCTACATTGAGAAGGAAATAAATTAGTTGTATTGGCTATTTAATGATGTATGATTATGGATCAAAGTTATTAGAAAAGGCTACCCTATTTATTTAATGGAATGTAAAGGAACCTATGTTTGATTAATATGGTATAATGTTGAGTGATTAAATATAATATATTAAATGGTTAATATATGAATATGTCATATTTAAATATAAATGGGTTGAGTAAAATGTGGATTGTTGTTGATTCATTGGACATTAGATCCATTAAGGGACACCCTTAAAAGGGTACTACACTAATGTAAATTGAAAAATTAATGGTTGCAGCCATAACGTAGTAAGTTAATTAAAATTTGCAGCTAAGATGCAAAATGAATGTAAACGTATGACTTAAATTTGTATTTGACTTACGTGAATTTAACGACTCAGACCTTAGGGACGTATACAAAAGTGATGAGGGTATCGTGTGACCTAAGGTTACCTGTCATAACTTAATTAAATTACTTTAAATTAACTAAGATACATGATCCCAATTGATGTAACTTGGTAGGCCAACTCATTATGGAAACTATAAAGTAGTACCCATTTAATGACAAAGGTAATTAGTTGGTTACTGTTGTATAACAACTATACTGAGTTATTTTGTCAAGTTTCACATATTTTTATAGTCATAATACCTTAAGAATCAAGTTTCGTTAAATTTACAAATGTTGATTTTTTTGCACAAAAAAGTACCTCGATGCCAACTTATGATGAATATTGCAAAGGAAGTGGACTCATAATGATGTGAATCATTATGAAGACATTTAATCTCTCCTGGACATCCTAAGATGACATAGTGATACTTCTCATGCAGGTTGATCCGTTTTGTACCTTGTATGTAACTTATAACTCATCATAATCCCATTATCTGACCTTAATCCAGATAACATAAATTAAGTGTTAAGGTGAAAAATGAGTTCCAAATGATAATTGTGCCATCATGGAACCAAGCATGGCAAACATGTCTTGAAATCTTGGTCGGAGTAGTGTAAGTTGTTGATTACACTATCTTGATTTCACCAAGATCTAAAGATGTAGGATATCGGATGGGATTTAGTGACGGATAAATGGGATTCAGTGATGGATAAAGCACTTAGAATAAAACACTTGATTATCCTTCACTGAAAAAGGAAACCATTAGTATACTCGGTATACTTACTCGTAACAAGTAAACTATGAGGGATCAAAATTCAACCGACTCATACAACTTCACATGGGTTAACTGTTATAGGATGGATTGATTTAGATTGATGTTGGTTCTAAATTATGTTGATTTATAACAAAGAAGCATTGAGACCTAATTATAAAAAAAAATTCCCTTGAATTGAAGTGTTAAAAAGTGGTTGTTACACCTATTTTCAAATCCTAGGTGGCCAAATGAGATAGCTTGGAGATATTTGAGCATGAACATGTAAAGGTAAGCTTTGGAAAAGGTGGATGAGTGAGGTCCATTGGAATGGATTATAATGAAGGAGTGACATAAGGAATTTGTGGGTGGGACATATCATGTTGACAATATTGGAAGGTATCATGATCGACAATTGTGGTGTTCCCGATGTTGTTATATAGGAATTTAACACAATGGTGGAAAGTAGAAGGAACAACACGTATTTCATGTATCCAAGGACATCCCAAAAGTAAGTTGTAATGAAGAATATTATCTATGATGTGAAAAATGGTTGGTAATGTCTTAGGGCCAACATGCACATCCAAAGTAATAGTTCATAATGTGAGCAAGTAACATAATCAAAACCAAAAACAATGGTAATAGTAGTATGATCACACTACGAGCAAGGCCCATTTACAATAAAAGAAACGTAGGTTATATATTGAGAACACAACCATTATCAATCAAGACCAACTTAATAAGAAAGCGTTGCACACTTGTGGTGATGAAACGAGATGGGTAGGTATCAAAATCAAAAAGAGGAGGGACATCAATGGATTTGAAAGAAATAACCTTCTCGAGGAATTAAAAAATATCTATGAGTATTAATGGGTAATAGAAATGATCCTAAAGTAGTTTAGAGGATGTCATTATACACTGGTGCTTTTGGAGGAGCTCTAAAAGAGACATCTTAGTAGGAGTATTATTAAGTTGTTCTAATAGGTCATACTCCTAAGTAGGTGCAATTGGCTTAGCCACGAGGGCTATAGGTGGAGGAGGAAAAGATGAGTTTCCCCTGATGGGTTGCTTAGTGCAACGTGTGATGATAACATTAACCATGGGGATGAAAGAGTCAAAGTTGAAGCTTGGAGGGAACTGAGTAGCAATAAGAATGGCCTTAAAGTGCATATCCACATTAGTGAGGGGGTTATCAGCCACGTGGTAAGTAGGAGTAGGATAATAAATCTTACCAATAATTAAAGCATCAACATGGACCAATTTAGAAGGATATTGGCTAATGCTAGGATACATGGAAGAGTTGTTAATTTTGGAACCGCCAAGCATAAAAGATAGAAGATAACAACATAATGATATAAATGAAAAAGAAGAACATATCACCGAATAAGATCATAAGAGACCCTTGAGAATATTAAGGCTTAGATATCAACAAGTCTAATACGTAAGGAACTAAAAAAATCCTATATTAGGTTAAGGGTTCAATAAAAAGAAGGTTCACTAAAATGTTTAACCCTTAATTAAATTTTAATTCAATTTAATTAGGTGTAGGATATATTAGATTCAATTAATTTTATCATAGTAGCCTCTTATAATGAACCCTTGCATCATATTGTTGTGTTCTTTTCATAACATAATTTAATTAGGGTGTAATCATTTGGTGAACCCGACTCACACTCGAATCTATCAACCCCGATTTCTCAAGAGTTTATCCTTCCTCTTTGGTTTTAGATTTATTAATGTTCTAGGATTTGTATTAATGTCTATTGCATGCCCTAAATATAGTTTTCAAAATTTTCCCTAAGGTTTCATGGCCGGTCCTCTTCTTTGGGTCTCTTTCTAGGGATTTTTGTTGGCCAAAACACATTTCATTACATATATAACAACTAATAACTCTATTTTAAAACATCTAGGAGGTTTGCTTAATTTTTATAAATTCATCAGAAAAATCTTTTTGTTTGGGATAACAATTAACACAATTTTTGAAAATTTAAAATTGCTATTTTTATCAATAAGAGCATAATTAGAAACATATACACCATTTTGCAATTTCCTTTGAATTTTTTATTCCAAATATTCATATTGCAAAATACCTCTTTTTGTTTCATTAAATTCAATTTTCTATTTTCATAAATGGTCATTTTAACAATTTGACTATGGTTGTTTTTTGCTAAACATCACTTTTAGGTCATATCGTCTATGGTCTCTTGGTTGCCAACCTTCCATTTCTTGATAAGTGTATCATTCCTTATCTAATTGGAGGCTCTTAAATCTTATTTTGTGCTATCATAGCCCACACTACTAATTCCCAAGTTTCCTTTTATAATTTGATTCAATGTTATCCTACATCCGAAAATATCTTGTTCGCAATATTACAACAAACAATACTTCATGTTGATATAAATCCTTTTTATGTGGATTCCCTTTTGAGACGTATTTCAACCCCTTCTATTAATAATGATTACATATATATAATAAGACTACTCTAGAAATTATTCAATCATTACACCATGATTTTCAAGTATAATTTCAAGCTATGAGTTCTAAGATCAAATATCTCGACGATGAGATAGTACATCTATATTACATTTAAATGATCCCACAAATACCCATGTCAATTATGTCTCTATGCATCATGATGAATCTATTTCTAATGCTAAAGGAAAGCAATGTGATACAAATGACATGCATGATACATGTGCTCATTCAAGTGAAGTGAAAGTCCTACATAAAGACAACAATATGTATGCCCCGAGAGATCAATCTCAAACACTAAGTCATCCACATCAGAAAGCACCTCTTTGGTTTGAAAATAATTTTGGATAATGTGATATTTTATATGAGCTACTCAATAACTAATTAATCACTTTGTTGTACCTAATCATTATTATCCCCTCTATAGGATAAAAAATGAAAGGCCAACCATTTTGCAATTATCATGGACTTAATAAGAATCGTGACAATGATGGTTATGGTTTCCACCAGATAATCCAAAAGAATGAGTTTAAGGGTTTTATCTCCTTCAAGATGATATTATGGTAGATCTCCTATACAATCATATCAATTCCTTAAGTCTAAATGGTTATTAAAGCTACTTTAACCATTTAAGAAGAGCATAATTAGATATTGAATGATACAACTTCGATCCACAAGAGCCATCTACTCACAAAGCATATATGAAATCCACATCCTTAAAGATTCAATCATAGTATAAGAGTTACCGCATATTGCATGAGTCACCGACAATTAACTAAATTGTGACCATCATTTGAAGTATTGATTAAAAAATCAAACTATCATACAATTTAAAGCTCTCTTTTTCTTTGATATTTTTAACTAAACATAATAATTAAATAAAATTGAAACTATTTATCGCTAATCAATAAGAAATATTGGCAAATCCAAAATACGTATCTTGAGATTGATATCTCAAACATTTAAAATAAATGTATATCCCAATAAAATATATACAAACATGTTTGATTTTTCTTATAATTTTTTTATTACATTAAAGAGGTAATATGAAATTATGATCATGCATATTTAAGCCATATTTAAGTGTGGTTTGCTTTATCCACACTCCATGTTTTCTTGTTTCACCTGTATTAATGTAGTTGGTGTTTTTATTAAGAGTGGATGTGACTTTCACTTAATAAAATCACCATGGAAAGCTCCCTTTTTAATATTTGGATTCAACCATTGAAAAAAACAATATTATCCCCATAAATTAATATTGATGATAACGAACCATGAAAATTCATATTTATGTAGATGGAGATGTTTACAAGAGGATTATAATTTAAGTGTGAGGCGATGCCACGTGTCACTCTACCGCTCATAGTTGATTCGTTTTCAATCATTGTGGTCGGTCAGAGACAAATTTGTATTAATAATTGACAAATTTTGTCTTCAAGTTGTTGTTTATGTTCTTTTGTTGTATAGATTGTTTGATTTCTTTTCGAACTTCCCTCGGTCACCCATAGATTCATGCCATGCATACAATTCCCTCAAATTTCCACTGTTATATCAAATTTTAACATGTAGGACATGCACTCATCGTTCTTGGAGGCACTCAATGCATTATTTGGTTATTACCCGAAAACATATGAATGTCTTATGAAAATATATGTCAATATTCAATCACTTCCCACACTGATCTTCATACACTGCACCCACATTAAATTGTTCCTGCACGTCCATATCCCCATTTGGTACATGGGAGATAAAATTCATTCCTTCTGGTTGTGGTGAATAAAATCTCCATTAGAATATCCTCATTTAAAATCTTCCCCTATCCTCATGGCCCAACTATCAGCCACAACGACCTTAAGAATAATGCAGTATTGACAAATTCATTCCTAGTGGCGTCTTCGTGGATGAGAAAATGCATAACACTTATAATTACCATTCCCTTGATGAAAGGATGGCTTCATGATATTAATCCCTAGAGTATGTCATACCTAAAAAGATGATGAATTCCAATGGGTACTAAGGATATGGGTGTGGTAACGTGTGTGGGAACCTCTTCCCTTACATGAGAAAATGGATACATATGGAGTTGACATTTGACCTCAAGGATATCACCCCCTGTAAGCATGAGGATAGATCTTCATATTATGATAGCAAAAAAAATTCCCCTTTAGCCTTGTTTATGTTCTTTTGTTGTATAGGTTGTATTTCTCTCGCTATATCATAAACCGCGTTTAAATTAATTAATTTCTTACCAGTTTTATTTAATAAAATTAATTTTATTAAATTTTGGGGTTTTTAATTAATAAATATAAATTTAATCTTCATTAAAATTGATCGACAAATATGAAAGAAGTTTTCTCGCTTCCCCATTGCCGTGGGCAATTAAAATTCCGCCTCCAATTGTCGTGAATGTCAAGTTGGCTCTCCGCTCCCAATTTTCCCTTTCCTAAAAAGTTCCCATTTTCCCCGCTTGTTGGAAATTCTCTTGCTGATTGCCAACCCAACTAGATGTCAAACGACAAAATATCTCCCATTTTCCCATATGGGGAAATGGAGGGGAATTGCCATCCCGCTTTGCCATTGTCACGGGCAAACAGATAACTTCTTCCTATATTCCCATGGCAATTAATGCCCACTACGAGAAGAAAGAAGAAATGATTACGAGAAACTTCTTGGATCCTCATAACTTTCCTCCATGAAACTCTATGAGAAAATTCATGCGAAAGTAATGAAGAAGCTTTGAAGCTCTTTTTCCAACTTCTTATTATTATTTCCAACTTCTTCTTATTTCCCGCGTGAAGAAGCATTTTTCGACAAAGATTTTTTCGAAGAATTCAAGGAGAGCAGTGAAACCCATGCCTTAACTGAGCAAAATGCATTTTCTATGAGAAATCGATTCGAACGCATTGTCTAATGTAGGCCACGTATTTACTCTTGCGCAGCCATGTGTGAGAGGAGAGAAGATTAAAATCCACACAGGTAAGAAGATAAGTGCAACATAATACCAAAGGATCAGTCGACATTTGCAAGAAAATACCAGGCAACACATGCAAAAAGAGAAATAAAAGGAGTTGTTCACGCACTCATCCAAAGGTTGTCCATGCATTTTCAATAGTTCACACGTAATACAAAAAAAAAAAAAAAAAAACTATCCATGCCAAAAGAGAATAAACAAACTACGCAGCCAATGGCCCAAGGCCCAAGTTCCCAACGTCCATGCTCGAGGTTCGATGCTAAACATGTTACTATTAGTAAATTGAAATATATAAAAACTAAAAACAGTTTATATTTAAATGTAAAAGTCATTCGACAGTTTTTTAAAAAATAGCCCATCCTCTCACTACGATTGAAAATAAATTCTTCCTATATTTTACGGTTAAAATCCAAAAAAACGTCTAAATGGGTGTCAAATTTAACCCCCGTAATCTTGAGAAGTCCTTTGTCTTGTCTATCAAAGCCTTTACCATCATTGAGGCATGTAATGCAAATGAGGTTCAATTAATGAACGACACGATGTGGATGCACCGTCCCAAACTACTCGGTGAAACATATTCAAAACCCGTGCTCATGGGATTCTAAATTGGTGGTCCTATGAGAAGGGATCCCAAAATTTATTCGGTGGGTGCTGGGGAAAATTTAGGAACCTTTGCAAGTAATATGGTCCCATGGGATATGAATTTTTGTGTTTTGTTACACAATTTTTCGAATCTACATTTAACATTGACAATTAACACCGTCACAATGTAAATCGGAAAAAGTTCGAATCGCACATTGTCCCATTTGGCAATAAAGTCCCCAAAAATCTTTAATGTGGGTGCTGCAAACTCTCGCACTCCCACCCAACACATGCTGCAAGTTTCTTGTCACAAAAATTTCGATCTCAGTATTTAGTGGTGATTATTCTATTTGTTTTCGCCGCCCCCCATGCCAAGATTTCATGGGGTTTCCTGCCGTGAATTCAGGAGTGTAACCCCAAACACGAGACACCACGGTAAAAATTTCCCCCTTTTTATTTGATTGGAAAACCGAAGATTCTATTAGGGCCATCAACCTTAGGTAAAAAGAGAAAACAAAGAAAGAAAGAAAGACCAGGAGGAGAAGAAAGATAATAAGAGTACTATAAACTAACAATTGATAAATAAAGAACATGATTCTAGAATAAATTGTGTTTTTGAGTATACATTAAGAACTGAGATCAAAGGGAAGGAGCAAGGGCCACTCCTCTCCGATGTGAATAGAAGTTTTATTTATTTCTTGTTCAACTATTCTAATGTTTTTTACTTCTAGTATTAATGTGCTTGAATTATCTAGACAATATTTTCATTCATGTATGTTTATGTTTTCACGATCATGGAATTAGAATTATTGTCCCCGATTCTTACTATCTTAAATAAATTCGAATAGATCCTTTAATCATGGAAGTTGTGTTATTTCCAGTTTGATTAAGTTTACATTCTTAATATGTTCCAAATCATCTCTTCATTGCAAATAGGCTTGGACACAACATTGATATTGACAAAGTATTAAATTATTAAAGCGTGAGTATGATCCAAAAAATAGATCTAGAAGTACCAAATTATATGTATTTACTTTTTGAAACTTGGAAAATATACCCTCAACATGTTCATCGTTATGGAAAATGGTGAAGTCAGGTTGACGATGATTCTTATTATATTTTGTGTATTGAATGTGTGGCGGTTACACAATTACCGCGATGGTTGTGGAACCGCTTCTCTTCACAGAGTAAAGCGCATTCTGATTGCAGGACTACTATCGCACATGTAGGCACCAGTAATTACGTAATTGCGCGGTGATTATGCAAACAACTCCTCGAAGAAAGTAGTGATTTTGTCTTTGACGATGCCAAAATGGGAATCTAAATAGTTGAAAATGTTTGGACTTCCCAAACCAGTTTTTTTCTCATCTCCTTTCATCCTTGGATATAACAACTATAAATGCAAGCACATTTAATCATCTAAGTAAGTCATTTGGAGTGAATTCAAGTGTGAGAAAAGGGGGAAAGTTTTCAAATTGTTCTAGTTTTATTCATGTACAACTAAGTTCTTTCTCGTTGAGGGTTATAAACAAGTGATGCAAGTAGAGAGATCTTTAAATCCTTGTTAAAGGACATCTTTTGTAGTGATCTTGTATTGTATTGTATTGAGATTTATATAGTGGAAGTGAATAAATTTCTTACCTAGCTAGAGTTTTTCCCACATTGGGTTTCTCTAGGATAAAATTCTTGTCTCCTTGTCTTGCATATCTAAATTTCAGTGTTGTATGAATGATTATTTCATGACATACTGGATAATAATAACTTTGGTAATTGTTCATTTATCATCACTAAGATAAGATCCATTTATTGTTTAAAAGATGTAGTTTATGGATCAGAGATTTTAAGATCAAGTGTTTTTGTGTGGTTTAACTTGTGTTTCTACAAGATGGAGGCAGATGTGGCAAGTCTATCCAAATATGTGGGAAATATTTCTTTGTCTATGGGAAATATTTAGTCCATCATGGGAAGAAGTACCCCATACCAAACTTACTCCTCCTCCATTCAAAGAGAAGGTGAAGATATAAATTTAGCCTTATGATGGGGACATGAATGCCGATAAGTTAGACCATTGGCTAACTCAAATTGAGGTATATTTCAATTTGCATCAAATCAATGAGAGTCAATAAATTTCATTTTCAAGGTTAAAATTAACCATTCATGCTTTAACCTGGTTTGAAAGCTATGTTCATTCCTTGGTTGTTAAGAATCTTCCACCTATTTCTAAGTGGGATGAATTTAAGAGGCCAATCAAAAAGAAATTCTATCGTATTTGTTATGATGAAGAGAGGTCCATGTATTGAAAATATCTTAGGCAAAAACAAGGCCAAGATGTGCAAGAGTACACCGACGAGTTTTGGAAGAAAGTTGTCTAAATGGGAAAATATCTCCAAGTACATTGGTGGAATCCATAACCACTTGAGGAAACCCATTCTCTTGGCCAAGTTGGTGAATGTAGATGAGACTTGTTCTCAAGCCCACTATCTAGAGAACGCCAGGTGAACGCTAGAGGAGGCGGTGTTTCGGTGCGCGAAAGGGTCGTTGCTTCTGGCTACTTCGTTCGGGCGTAGTCCCTTAAGAGCCCTGAGACCAAAATATCATTCAACTTCGACGGTGACTACTCGACTCCGGGCACCTAGAGAGGCCTCATCTTGATTCAACACCTCGCGTAGGACCCTCTACAATAGCCTCTCTCATTTTTTTCCTTCTCATTTGGTGTTCTCGTTGTCCTATTGTTTGCAAACACACAAAATAGTGCAATGGAGCCGTAAGGTTATCAAACGCTATATTTTGCAAATGGTGGGTCGTGGCACCAAACCGACTGCCGCCGCATGTCCGGTGGCCAAGTGAACGCTAGAGGAGGTAGTTTTTGGTGCGCGAAAGGGTCGTTGCTTCCGGCTACTTCATTCGGCGTAGTCCCTTAAGAGCCACGAGACCAAAATATCGTTCAACTTCCACGGTGACTACTCGACTCATGGAACCTAGAGAGGCCTCTCTAATCCAAAACATCAAGCATAGGGACCCTCTACAATAGCCTCTCTCGATTTTTTTCCTTCTCATTTCGGTGCTCTCGTTGTCCTATTGTTTGCAAAATGCGCGCGTGAAATAGTGCAATTGAGCCGGTGTAAGGTCATCAAACGCTATATTTTGCAAACGGTGGGTCGTGGCACCAAAATTATGCATCGGCATGTCCAGGTGGCCAAGTGAACACTAGAGGAGGTGGCTTTTTGGTGCGCGAAAGGTCGTTGCTTCTCGGCTACTTCGTCGGGCGTAGTCCCTTAAGAGCCCCGAGACCAAAATATCGCTCAACTTCCATGGTGACTACTCGTGACTCATGGCACCTAGAGAGGCCTCGTCTCCGATCCACCACCCTTAACATGTAGGACCCTCTACAATAGCTTGTCTCCCGGTTTTTTCCTTCTCATTTTGGTGCTCTCGTTGTCCTATTGTTTGCAAACGCGCAAAATAGTGCAGTGGAGCCAATGTAAGGTCACAAACGCTATATTTTGCAAACGGTGGGTCGTGGCACCGAACCGACTACACCGCACATTCGGGTGGCCAGTGAATTCTAGAGGAGGTGGTTTTTTGGTGCGCGAAAGGGTCGTTGCTTTCCGGGCTACTT
Source organism: Taxus wallichiana var. yunnanensis (assembly GCA_018340775.1). Taxonomy (NCBI): domain Eukaryota; kingdom Viridiplantae; phylum Streptophyta; class Pinopsida; order Cupressales; family Taxaceae; genus Taxus; species Taxus wallichiana. The sequence goes on along the minus strand of CM031235.1, from coordinate 210,376,873 downwards.
CATTCAGCGTAGTCCCTTAAGAGCCCCGAGACCAAAATATCGCTCAACTTCGACGGTGACTACTCACTCGTGGCACCTAGAGAGGCCTCATCCGATCCAAACCTCGGTGTAGGGACCCTCTATAATAGCCTCTCTTTTTTTTTCCTTCTCATTTCGGTGCTCTCGTCCTATTGTTTGCAAACGCGCAAAATAGTGTAGTTAGAGCCCATGCAAGGTTGTTAAACGCTATATTTTACAAACGGTGGGTCGTGGCACCAAACCAATCACGCAAGAATATGTCCGGGTGGCCAGGTGAACACTAGAGGAGGTGGTGTTTTGGTGCGCGAAAGGGTCGTTGCTTCCGGCTACTTCGTTCGGGCGTAGTCCCTTAAGAGCCCTGAGACCAAAATATCATTCAACTTCAACAGGTGACTACTCGAACTCCGTGGCACCTAGAGAGGCCTCGTCTAATCTGACACCTCGGCGTAGGGACCCTCTACAATAGCCTCTCTCGTTTTTTCCTTCTCATTTCGGTGCTCTCGCTGTCCTATTGTTTGCAAACGCGTGAAATAGTGCAGTTGAGTAAGTGTAAGGTCATTAAACGCTATATTTTGCAAACGGTGGTCATGGCACCAAACCGAACTATGCTCGGCACATCCAAGTGGCCAGGTGAACACTAGAGGAGGTGGTGTTTCGGTGCGAAAGGGTCATTGATTCCGGCTACTTCGCTCGGGCGTAGTCCCTTAAGAGCCCCGAGACCAAAATATCGCTCAACTTCCACGGTGACTACTCGACTCCGCGGCACCTAGAGAGGCCTCGTCCGATTCAAACCTCGGCGTAGGGACCCTCTACAATAGGCCTCTCTCTCTTTTTTTTCCTTCTCATTTCGGTTCTCTCGTGTCCTATTGTTTGCAAACGCGCGTGAAATAGTGCAAAGAGCTGTGTAAGGTTGTCAAATGCTATATTTTACAAACGGTGGGTCGTGGCACCAAACCAACTACGGCACATGCACATCCAGTGGCTAGGTGAACGCTAGAGGAGGTGGTGTTTTGGTGCACGAAAGGGTCATTGCTTCCGGCTACTTCGTTCGGGCGTAGTCCCTTAAGAGCCCTAAGACCAAAATATCGTTCAACTTCCACAGGTGACTACTCGGACTCCATGGCACCTAGAGAGGCCTCGTCTGATCCGACACCTCGGCGTAGGGACCCTCTACAATAGCCTCTCTCGGTTTTTTCCTTCTCATTTCGGTGCTCTTGTTGTCCTATTGTTTGCAAATGTGCGAAATAGTGCAGTTTGAGCCAATGTAAGGTTGTCAAACGCTATATTTTGCAAACGGTGGGTCGTGGCACCGAACCAATCGCTTTCGGCAGACATCCGGTGGCCAGTGAAAACTAGAGGAGGTGGTGTTTCGGTGCGCGAAAGGGTCATTGATTCCGGCTACTTCGTTCGGCGTAGTCCCTTAAGAGCCCTGAGACCAAAATATCGTTCAACTTCGACGGGTGACTACTTAGACTCCATGGCACCTAGAGAGGCCTCATCTAATCCAAAACCTCGGCATAGGGACCCTCTACAATAGCCTCTCTCGATTTTTTCCTTCTCATTTCGGTGTTCGTTGTCCTATTGTTTGCAAACGCGCGAAAATAGTGCGAGCTGGAGCCGGTGTAAGGTTGTCAAACGCTATATTTTGCAAACGGTGGGTCATGGCACCAACCGACTACGCCACATCCGGGTGGCTAGGTGAACCCTAGAGGAGGTGGTGTTTCGGTCGTGAAAGGGTCGCTGATTCCGGCTACTTCATTCGGCGTAGTCCCTTAAGAGCCTCTAAGACCAAAATATCGCTCAACTTCGACGGTGACTACTCGACTTCGTGGCACCTAGAGATGCCTCATTTGATCCGGTACCTTGGCGTAGTGACCCTCTACAATAGCCTCTCTTATTTTTTTCTTCTCATTTCGGTGCACACGCGTAGGTATGGTCTTGTAAACACTTGGGGAGGAGTTGTTTTCAAAATTTACAACATTTTCAAAATTTACAACATTTTCAAAATTTACAACTTTTTCAAACAATGAAAGCTTCTCTTAGCTTCGAGAATTTAAAATTCTCTACTAATAATGCCAACCACGTGAAGGTGGAAGCTTTTCTGGCACCACTAATCTAAACATAAAAGTGTTAGTCAAAGAAATTTAAGTTTCAAATCAAAACCATATACTATCTATATATGTACAAAATACACAAATTTAAAATAAAATATATTCAAACTTAAATCTAGATCTTTAAACTAAAAATTTATATATATATTGAAAAGAAATTATATATACCAGACATGAGCATTGTAAATTCATTCCAATGAACCATCAGGATCGGATCTACTCTAAATAGCAAACAAGATTGCTTCATGATCTGACTCTCAAACCTTCCAAAGAATCTTGTTATTAGGCCTTCCTCGATATCTATACACAAATGAATATTTGTCGCTAGAACTAGATGTGAATATAAGAGTATTTTCCTGTGTGTCTCAAAGTCTTCAAACACCCAAACAGAGGAGTTTTTTAATGGATACCGTCAAAGCCAAGTTCCAGTAACTACCACTGACCCTGTAGGATACTCAATATCTTCGCCATCTATAATAGGAGAAGTCAACTTCTTTCTTTCCTCGATGCAACAACATAAGAAATAGTTTGTTCCTTCTTCATTGTCTTCTGTCACAATTATTGCAAACACATGTCCTACAAAAAAAACCAAGGTTGAACAACTCAAATTTAAATTACATATTAAAATTTCAATGGACATAACTCAATACAAAAATTAAATAAATAACCATAAATACCTTGTCGCACCAAAATCAAAATTTCATCAAAGTCCTTGGATGTCAGTAACTTCATCTCAGAGACAAGTCGTAATGCTTGTGGAGGTTGATAACTAGGAAGCGGAGTTAGAGGCCTACAAATCCATCCTTCCACCCATTCTTGTGAATCACACTCAACAGTGACAAATTCGATACAAGATGCACAAAAACATGTCAACTTTCTTGTCCATATGGCCCACGAAGTAGCGTCTGAGCTACAAAATGAGTGCATATCACTAGACCCAATGAGTGTCATACAATCCTCGTAGTTAGCAATATGTTGTTCCTCTATCAACCAAAAATATCTGCGAACTGTGGAATTTTCTTGAGAACCTCGGGCCATGTTGTCAGTACACCATTCCACTATGCTCTTTGCATCTTTTAATTTAGCACCATCTTTGTACTTCAACTCTTCTCTTACAAGAGCTCTTTTCACACATGCCCCTGCACCATCATGCTCTCCTTTTCCATGTCCAAATTTCCTCGGTGAAACTCCAAATATGTTGCACACCCATCTTGACATGCATTCTGCTCATCCAATAAAACATTCAGGCATTCTTAAACCGAGACGTGTAATTATCTCACCATATATAATGTTGTTTGAAGTGGATGTCCTTATCGCATAAGTTTCCATAAAATAACTGAAACACCCTTGCACAAATTCAATAGAATGAGTACGATCATCACCGATATAAAAGTGGTACTCTCTTAAAAAATTATCATTCTCTCAGATCGTCGAGAATGTAGAAATGCTATATGCACAAAAATGGCAACTTGTACCGAGTTGTAATATTGCGATTAAACCTCCATTTGTGGTTACAATGTAATTCTCTCGCAAAATCGACCACTGAAACAATAGTACCAATAGGAAATGTGTCTTTGCATAGCTTGAATTGTTCATCCAACCATCGAGCTCTATGTGTATGCCTCGCATACTCATAAACAATTTCATCCTTAAATTTTCTCATAAATTGAAAAATGGGCATTTGTTCTATAACTAGCTCACACCGTTTCGACTCTTTTCCATCTTTCAACTGGTATGCAATTGATTTATATTTATCAAACTCAACTAAATTATGTCCTATTGTACCTTCAATTTGCTCATGGATGTAACTTTCCAATTTAGGTAATCCGCCGCATGTACTACAACTTCTATCTAAACAATCCTGACTATAAAAAAATTGTCCAACTTCTTTTTCACAAAATATAGTAGGAATGAAATCCTTGGAAGATATTGGTGGAACTTGAACACCACATTCGATAACATAGTTTTAGAATGAAAATTAGAATGAATACGTAAAAATTTAGCATAATGCATCGCAAATTCAACATGTTGCCTACAACAACAAATGGGTGCGAGCATGGTTGATTTTCACATAAAATGGTTTCAACATTTCAAAAACGTTGACTAATTTTAATTTCTAGATTCTCTTGTTCAAACTTACGAAAAAATTGAGTTTGAGTCATATCTAAGAAATGCTTTGGATGTGGTTCATGATTAGTAGAACCAACTCTCCGTTTTATAACATCTCTTGTATTAGGTGAAACTCTAGTGTTATCATGCCAAAATTTAATAACTTCTCTTATAAAGATCAAATTATTTTTGTCCTTACGCTGTGCTCTAGCAGAAAAATGCCCAAAAATCGGCATTATTGAGTGATCAAGGATATTACGCCTTTCAATTGCTTTCATTAGAGTTTTTCGATTAACTTGCAACATTCGACTTGTTTTCGTAATCAAACGTTGTTTTTTTATTGATTCACTTACAACACTAGTAAGCAAGTACATGACGCACAATATTACTATCCCTAGTGTGTCTCTCGACACCAACAATGTGTGATATGCATCATGAAGGTTTTCAACAATTGTAGAGGGTTTGACCACGTATATTAGATGTCATCAATCCTAAGGTGTTTAATGTAGGTCTCATTTTAATCAATTTCATCAAACTAACCAACAATCGACATCTTTGGGAATCATTTAAAATTTCAAAATGATTATCCCAAATTTCAAAGTGGCTTTTCTTCTCGATTTGTCGCTCGTAAAGTTTGTCGACATTGGTTTCAAAATGTTTTCATCAATTTCAATAAAAAATTAGGTTTCTTACGTAAAATCCTAGGAGGTGTTTTTGTCAAATTTTGTTTGTCTACAGCTTTCAACATGAATTTCCTTATTCACATTTTCATTGTCTCCTTCAATTTCAACATTTGCTACATCATGAGTATTTAATTCTTCTTCAACATCGACAAGAAAAACTTCTTCATCACGAGTATTTAATTCAACTTCAACATCGATAAAGAGAAACATTACCTAGTTCTTCATTGCTTACAATAGTTGGGATCAAGATGAACCTCTTCTAGATTCACGAAGTTTCCGCATTCGCTCAGCATTTTGAATTTTGTTGGCCTCTAATTCGTTTGGTGTTTTTTTACTTAATGACTTCCTTTTTTGACTTCATTTTTTGTCTCCCATGATGTTTTGCTTCCGGTGATAAGAAAAACGTGCAGAAAAAGATAGAATTTCACAGTAATTCATACGGTAAGGTCAGAGAGTAAAAATCACATGGTAATTCAGACATTGGGATGTGTGTAAATATGATTTATGAACCACGAGTGCACTTTATAAACTGCGATCGGTTTATAAAGCGCGCTCACGGTTTATGTTAAAAACCACGATCACGCTTTATAAACCATGATCGTGGATCTATCTGCCGAACCTAAGCCTCGGAAAATCTTTGTTTTTCCCAACCAAAGCTATGGAAGGTCATTATGAAGTGTAAAAGGTCAAAAAACCTCAAATCTACTCTTCCAAAGACTTGAACCATGCTAAAAATTGAAAACATTTCACAAAAATGGTGTCATCGCGTAGGGGAGACTCTTAGCTTCGTAGAAATATTGTTTTTAAAGTGAATAGAATAAGATAAATATCATTTTATAATTTTTTACTAACAATAGGTCTTTAAGACATTTTTTCCCGTGAATGTTCATGTCTACGTTTAAGACTGTAACTTTTGTTTCGCTTATCAAAATATGATAAAACTTATACCATCCCAAGCGTGGACAAATTCTATACACGTTAAAAAAATATATATTTGATTTCGATATTTTTTGATATAGTTATGGCGGGCAAACGGAAAGTGCTCCGTTTTCTAAATATTTTCATACCACTTTCACGGAAAAAATCATAAAAAAAAAATATTGCTAAAAAAATACAAAATAAAATCCATCCCAAGATAGAAAACTACATCTAACGTTTCACCAAAGGAAAAAAAAAATAACAAGATTTGGTCATCCAAAATGCGGGCAAACGGACTACAATCTTATAAGTTTTTTCAAAAAAAAAACTAAGTCATATAATTTTAAGTGTTTAATATAGCTAAACTTGTCCGTTTTTTTAAAAAAATTAGTATTTTAGAAACTAGATTCTAAATGCTACGATTCATATTTATATAAATTTTTCTAATTTAGAGTGCGTGTATAGCTAATAATCCCTTACAAGTTGAGATTTCGTTGTTTTTGCAATATGACGTCCACGGATGACCCTATATTTGTCCATCAACTTCCTGCACTTACCCCGGGGCTGATTTTGATTCCAAAGACACCTCTGCCAATAGTTACGACCTATACCTCATAATGAGGAAGTCAGAAGTGATCCATTGGTGTCATCGAGAAGCGCCTGCGCCGCGCAGAGATTTAGACCGAGAGCTCACAAGTCGAGGTCACTTCTACTTCGGAGCCATTGGAGTTAAATCACCACGTTGTGCAGGTGTCGTAGTGCTCCGCGCAAGTGATGACCAATTTTAGACTATGTACGAACATTGGGAAGGTTGTTGCATGTGAGAGACTGCTTCGGAACAAGCGTCGAGAAAATTTATGACTCGCCTTCGGTTGATACGAGATCGCGGAACCAACTTACGCGATGTGTCCCAAGTTGGTATCGGTGATGTTCTCATGACCTCGAGGTGGGTAGAATGCCCTAGAACCCATACCGCAACACCATTTTGTTTGAAGATGAAACGATTGTGACAAGAAGAGTGATTCCATACTATTACTTCCTTACTTCAAAACCGCACAAATCGCCTCAAATTGCCTCGAAAAATAACAAATCTTGTTAGAAACTCTCACTAGATGAGAGATTATTAAGGTACCAAAAGTTTTCGGATTAGATATTTTTTCTAAATCAAATTCTTCAGTGAAATATTAAAGGTCAAAGATGACTCTTCTGAAACTGTTAGGAAAATGCAGGTGTGAAACTGTGAAAATTTTGTTTGGTTTTAGCCTGGGAAAAATATCAAACCTTACCCTAGAAATCTACAACTTAACAAGGGAGCACATGAAGGTGGGAATAATCCGAAGAACCAATCATTTTCTCTTTATGATCATCCGAGTTCAAAATATCAACTCTCAAAGTGAGTCCACTTAACAAGTGAAAACTGTACTTAATGAAATGAAATAAACTCATTTTATTTGGATTCGTGAAAATATCAAATGAGGTTTTATACATTTGAAACTTGGAAAAGGAGTAAGTGAAGGTGGGGAGAATCCAAAGAACCAAACCGTTCTTCTTGACAATCATGCAGGCCCGAAATACATATTCTCAAAGTAGGCATTCTGACATGCTGAAACTGTGCACGCAACGGAATTTAAACGAACTGTGTTTTATTTGGTTTTGTGAAAAATATCAAATGAGGCGCTGGGATTCGAGAATGGGTATAAGCACCTTAACATGAGAAAATTGCATGGCAATGATTGGTTTTTCATGAAAATCATCCCGCTTGAGATATCAAGCTCTAAAGTTGACTACTTTGACAGATAAAAACAACATCAACCTTCGTTCTCGCATCAATTATTTTCTTACACCGGGATAGTCTTCACAAAATTTCTTGGTTGAATTGATTCTTCCTTGGCCTATGTGATTAATTTGTATGGGTTGTCCTTTGTTTCTTCCCTCTAACCAATGCATGGACAGTCTTTTTGCTTTAGAGTGTGACATGTATCTTTAACTAGTGTGTGGGAATGCTTCACTCCTTACATGGATATGTGCTTTTAGTAGTGCATGGAATAGTTCCGTCCTTGGCCGCGTGGAAACGCTTTGTCTTCAATGTGGATCTTTTTATTTCTTGTATTTACCTCTTCACATGGGATCTAACCAGGAAATGTGTGGACTGTAAAGAATGTGTGGATTCTTAAACTGCCTATGCATGATGATGAGATAAATGTGTGGGTTTCCTTTTTGGCCTGCGTAGTTTGTTTATTCTCTTCTGGCATGGACAGGATTTTTGTTTTTTAGTGTTATGTGTGAACTATTGAAAATGCATGGACAACCTTTGGATGAGTGCGTGAACAACTCCTTTTATTTCTCTTTTTGCATGTGTTGCCTGGTTTTTTCTTGCAAATGTTGACTAGTCCTTTGGTATTATGTTGCACTTATCTTCTTACCCTATGTGGATTTTAATCTTCTCTCCTCTCACACATGGCCTGCAAGAGTAAATACGTGGTCCGCCTTAGACAATGTGTTCTCGAACCGATTTCTCCTAGAAATGCATTTTGCTCGGCTAAGGCGTGGGTTTCACTTTGCTCTCCTTGAATTCTTAGAAAAATCTTTGTCGAAAATGCTTCTTCACGTGAGAAATAAGAAGAAGTTGGAAATAATAATAAGAAGTTGGAAAAAGAGCTTCAAAGCTTCTTCATTACTTTCGCATCTAATTTTCTAATAAAGAGTTTCATGGAGGAAAGTTATGAGGATCCAAGAAGTTTCTGTCGTTTCTTCTTTCTTCTCATAGGGGCATTAATTGCCATGGGAATATGGGAAGAAGTTAACCGTTTGCCCGTGACAATGGCAAAGCGGGATGGCAATTCCCCTCCATTTCCCCATATGGGAAAATGGGAGATATTTTGTCATTTGACATCCGGTTGGGTTGGCAATCAACAAGAGAATTTCCAACAAGTGGGGGAAATGGAAACTTTTTTAGGAAAGGGAAAATCGGGAGCGGAGAGCCAACTTGGCATTCCCGACAATTGAGGCGGAATTTTAATTGCCCACGATAATGGGGAAGCGAGAAAACTTCTTCCATATTTGTCGATCAATTTTAATGAAGATTAAATTAATATTTATTAATTAAAAACCCCAAAATTTAATAAAATTAATTTTATTAAATAAAAGGGTAAGAAATTAATTAATTTAAATGCGGTTTGCGATATAGCGGGAGAAGTACTTACCCAAAATGGATGAAACGAAGGCCAAAATGATCAAAAGAATAAAACAATCACGATGAGGGTGATAAACCACGAGAAAAGACACTTCCAAATTTCTTTTAAATTTTCACACTATAATTTTATGAAGTCAAAATTAGCTGATAACAAAACATAAGATTTGATTCACTTTTGTAGCCATTACATGAATGATCATTATACCTATTTAATTTGTGAGCACAAGGTTTAATTCACCTTATTAAATGGGCCTATTTTTATTTATTTTTAAAAGCAATTCACTTTTGATTGTCTCCATATTCACACAATCTACTCTATTGTAATACTCAACTCTTAATTTTTGGAATAATTTAACTATTTGATATTATATTTTCTATGGTCCTCACAACACTTTTAATTTATCAAAATTTTGAGCATTATTCAAGAAACAATTGTTTATATTATATTGTTTTTGCCACAATATCATTTGAAAATCACGTAGCATGTATTAAAGGTCTGAAAAGAAATCAAACAAACTATAAAACAAAATAACATAAACAACTACTTGAAAAATTTGTCAATTATTAATACAAATTTGCGTGTGACTGACCACAATGATTGAAAACGAATCAACTATGAGTGGTAGAGTGACACGTGGCATCGCCTCACACTTAAATTATAATCCTCTTGTAAACATCTCCATCTACATAAATATAAATTTTCATGGTTCGTTATCATCAATATTAATTTATGGGGATAATATTGTTTTTTTCAATAGTTGAATCCAAATATTAAAAAGGAGCTTTCCATGGTGATTTTATTAAGTGAAAGTCACATCCACTCTTAATAAAAACAGTGACTTTTGTGAAACAGATGGCATGGAGTGTGGATAAAGCAAACCACACTTAAATATGGCTTAAATATGATGATCATAATTTCATATTACCTCTTTAATGTAATAAAAAAATTATAAGAAAAATCAAACATGTTTGTATATATTTTATTGGGATATACATTTATTTTAAATGTTTGAGATATCAATCTCAAGATACGTATTTTGGATTTGCGATTTCTTATTGATTAGCTATAATAGTTTCAATTTTATTTAATTATTATGTTTGGTTAAAAATATCAAGGAAAAAGAGAGCTTTAAATTGTGTGATGTTTGATTTTTTAATCAATTTTTTAAAGAAGAAAACCACTTCCAAATGATGGTCACAATTTAGTTAATTATCAATGACTCGCAATGTGCGGTAACTCTTATACTGTGATTGAATCTTCTCAAGGATGTGTGGATTTCATATTTGCTTTGTGAGTAGATGGCTCTTGTGGTATATCCGAAGTCGTATCATTCAATATTGAATTATGCTCTTCTTAAATGGTTATTGTAGCTTTAGGTAACCATTTAGACTTAAGGAATTGATATGATCAGTATAGGAGATCTACCATAATATCATCTATCAAGGAGATAAAACCCTTAAACTCATTCTTTTGGATTATCTCGGTGGAAACCATAACCATCATTGTCACGATTCTTATTAAGTCCATGATAATTGCAAAATGGTTGGCTTTCATTTTTTATCCTATAGAGGGGATAATAATGATTAGGTACAACAAAGTGATTAATTTGTTATTGAGTAGCTCATATAAAATATCATGTTGTCTAGAATTATTTTCAAACCAAAGAGGTGCTTTCTGATGTGGTTGACTTAGTATTTGAGATTGATCTCTCGGACATACATATTGTTGCCTTTATGTAGGACTTTCACTTCACTTGAATGAGCACATGTATCATGCATGTCATTTGTATCACATTGCTTTCCTTTAACATTAGAAATAGATTTATCATGATGCATAGAGACATAATTGACATGGGAATTTGAGGGATCATTTAGATGTGTAACTATCTCATCCTTGAGATATTTGATCTTAGTACTCATAGCTTGAAATTATACTTGAAAATCATGGTGTAATGATTGAATAATTTCTAGAGTAGTCTTATTATATATATGTAATAATTATTAATAAAGAGGATGAAATATGTCTCAAAAGGGAATCCACATAAAAAGGATTTATATCAACATGAAGTATTGTTTGTTGTAATATTGCGAACAAGATATTTTTGGATGTAGGATAACATTGAAACAAATCATACAAGGAAACTTGGGAATTAGTAGTGTGGGCTATGATAGCACAAAATAAGATTTAAGAGCCTCCAATTAGATAAGAAATGATACACTTATCAAGAAATGGAAGGCTAAACCAAGAGACCATAGACGATATGACCTAAAAGTGATGTTTAGCAAAAAAACAACGAATAGTCAATTTGTTAAAATGACCATTTATGAAAATAGAAAATATCTTAATTATTAAAATTGTTAAAATGACCATTTAATTTATTTAATGTATTTAATTCAGTTTTAATTATATTAATTTTCGATGGATTTTCTCTCCTAAGAAGGACCGCACAATCTTGTTGAACCTCTTTAGTCACTAATTCAAGCAAACTATAAAAGGCTTTCTCAATGCTAACATTAATATCCTTAGTGGGGATGAATTTAGAAGAAATGACAAAACCAAGACCCCTATTTAAAAATTTGATAGACCGAGCGTCAAAGGTAAAGCTAGATAAATTAATAATGTTCCAAAGGTTATTGCATTTTCTACTATTAGTAAGGGAGGAAAAACTTCACACAAAGAGGGGCAATGAACATCAATGGTATGAGAGGAGGGGCTAAGAATGGGAATGATTAAATATGAAGAAGAAGGGCCAACGATTTGCGAACACGAGCCCTGGAAGGTGCCAAAGATCTGCCACGTGTTGAACACGTGTTTAGGATAAGTTAAGCATAGAGGTATCCGTTTGGCTAAAGACCCGTTCAGACTTGAAATAAGGAAGCGAGCAACGGTTAACGCGCTGAGGAGGAGGAATAAAAAATGCAGACTTTTCGACCATATGAGGAATCCAGCGGAGCAACTTCAGTGTCAAAAATAATGTTTTTTAAACCGTGATTTTTCCATTTGTAAATGGAAAGAGTTGAAGCCATTCCGAGACTTTAGAGTGCATCACTAAAAACAGCTAGATTTCTATGACACAATAAAGAAGTCTATTAAAATAATCATGAATTAATTATTATCAAATTTATAAGAGCATAGAATTTATTCTGTTTCTAAAGCATCGTTTTAAGTAAATTATAACTCGATTATTTATATAGCATTCTAGAATTTAATAGGTTTTTTTGAATGCATCAAAAGATAAGGGTTGGGATGCTTGCGTACACTAGAATGTTTGTTGACTTACATCAAGTGCTCATTGTAATTTTGTTCAAAGCATGAAGGGCTTGATAGTAATTGAGGGATAACACATACCCCCATTAACATCCCTTATTTGTGGGACTTGTAAGGTGTTGAAGTTGATTAAGGTTTTAATGAAAATAATCATTTTTTCAATCAAAAATGTAAGCGGTTTTTTGAAGACCAAAGCATTAGCCACTTTTGTAGCCATTACAAGAATGATCATTATGCCTATTTAATTTGTGAGCATGTTAGCATATGGATTTGTACACATGCAAATGACATGCAACAATAAGGGAACGAAGTCCCTCCTCAATGAAGGTGAGGCTACCTTTATTGAAAACCAAAACAATATTTACATCTATACATTCAAAATTGTATGTGGGGGGTGTTTTGGGACATCAAATGGAAAGAAGTGTGAATGAGGGAAATGGAATGGAATGAAGGAAATAAATGGAAAGGAATGAATGGAAGGAACATGCAATAGTTAGGTAAAAGCATAGCCTAATATCGCATAGAGGAGAACAAAGAATAACTAACTCAAATGAAATAGAGTTTGAATCAGCTAAACAAGAATAAGTGAAAGGGAACACACATGAGCAAGTAAATATCAAGCTTGATCACTATGAACAAGAACAACATATTAATAGTGTTGACAATAAGATCAAATACAATATTCATGCATGCAAGATTTAAACACTAACATCTAATGAACATAAGAACATCAAATGCTACAAGAGATAATGAATGGGACACAAAGTTCATATTTCATTAACTCCAAAATGTCTTCACAAAAGAACACAAAGTTTCTTTCTTGAAACAAAGCTTGCACAATAAAGTATTTTCTTCTCCTCTCTCAAATTCCCCTTTACAAATGAGCCCCTAACTTCCTTTTATAACCCAAAAGTTGGTTGAAAAGTAGTTAGGGTTACTTTAGGGCACAATTAGGTCATTTGATGAATATAACATTATTTTAATAAAGTAAAGTGACTTTATTAAAATAATATAACTTTATGACTTTATTTTAATAAAGTAATGTTACTTTATTAAAATATTACAACTTTATAACTTAAATGACCCAATCAATTATTACAATAATGAAGTGGGTACATGTGGACCCCACTTAGATGACTTGGACACACACATAGACATCCTAGTCAACAACGCACTACCTAGATCAAGACACCTAGGATCAATGCCTTATCCATTGGGCCAAGAGTCCGCCTATCCTAGTTGTACGGAATGAACTCATTGACCGTGCTCCGCAATCCTCCATATGACAAGGAGCTTGAAGCTTGAAGCTTGAGCAGTTCATCCACCTCTCTGTTTGAGCAACATCCCGTGTGAGCAATTTTGTCTTCATTCGTATTCACATTCACAATTACACACAATTCTCCACATGCTCTTGAATAACTTTCCATGGTGAATTATTCATTTGTCACGAGACCGTAGTCATTACGCCACCTTGGCTTGTCAAATCTCGCAAAATCTGATAATTCACCATTAATATCTTCAAGAGTCGAGATTGCAATTCACTTCCTAGAGTTATGTCTTTCGTCTTTGTCACCATCTCGAAGTGTTGCCATTCTAATCCGCTCACGATCATCCAATTTGAGAACGCTCCAACTTTAAGATTAGATCGATGAAGTATCACGCCCGCTACTAACTAAGAGAGCTGACAGGACACGCTTGAATGATGTGGCCTTGCTTGATGATCCACACAACCGCACTTATCATTGGTCTTGGTTTGTCGATGAATAGATCCGCCACAACGATCAAGTGAAGACAATTGATGTAGACACGCTTCTCCCATTATCGATCTTTGTCGATAACAATGGCTTTTGACTCCGAAGAGACCTCTGCCAATAGCTATGACCTATACCGCATAATGAGGAAGTCAGAGGTGACCCATTGGTGTCATCGAGAAGCACTTGGGCCATGGAGACGAGACTGAGAGCTCACAAGTCGAGGTCACTTCCGCCGGAGCCATTGAGTTGAATCACCACGTTGTGCAGGTGTCGTAGTGCTCCGCAGCAAGTGATGACCAATTTTGGACTATGTACGAACATTGGGAAGGTTGCTCGCGTGATGAGATACCGCTTCGGAACAAGCGTCGAGAAAATTATGACTCGCCTTCGGTTGATACGCGATCGCGGAACCGACTTACGTCGATGTGTCCCAAGTTGGTATCGGTGATGTTCTCATACTCTAAATGGAGCGTCGAGGTGGGTAGAATGCCCTAGAACCCATACCGCAACACCGCTTTGTTTGAAGATGACATGATTGTGACAGAAAAAGTGATTTCAGGCTATTACTTCCTTACTTCAAAACTGAACAAATCGCCTCTGAAACTGCCCTAGGAAAAATAACAAATCTTGTTCTAGAAACTCTCACTAGATGAGGGATTCTATTAAGGTACCAAAAGTTTTGGATCAAGAGATTTTTTCCCAAATCAAATTCTTTAGTGAAATATTAAAGGTCAAAGATGACTCTTCTAAAACTGTTAGGAAAATGCAGGTGTGAAACTGCGAAAATTCCGTTTGGTTTTAGCCTGGGAAAAATACCAAACGTCACCCTGGGAATCTACAACTTAGCAAGGGAGCACATGAAGGTGGGGAGAATCCAAAGAACCAATCATTTTCTCTTGACGATCATCCGAGTTCAAAATATCGACTCTCAAAGTGAGTCCACTTAATGTGCTGAAAATTGTACTACGAAAATCAAATAAACTGTCATTTTATTTGGGTTCGTGAAAATATCAAATGAGGTGTTGTGCATTTGAAACTTGGAAAAGGAGTACATGAAGGTGGGAGAATCCAAAGAACCAAACCGTTCTTCTTGACAATCACTCAAGCCCGAAATACAGATTCTCAAAGTAGGCCTTCTGACAAGTAAAACTTGTGTGCACGCAACGAAATTCAAACGAACGCGTTTTATTTGGGTCTCGTGAAAAATATCAAATGAGGAGTTGGGATTCTGAGAATGGGTATAGAAGCACCTTAACATGAGTAAATTGTGGGCAATGATTGGTTTTTCACGAAAATCATCCTTGCTTCGAGATATCAAGCTCCAAAGTTGACTACTTTGACAGATACAAACAACAACAACCTTCGTTCCGCATCAATTGTTTTCTTGCACTGGGATAGCCTTCACTAAATTTGTTGGTTGTAATTGATTCTTCCTTGCCTATGTGATTAATTTTTATGGGTTGTCCTTTATTTCTTCCTCTTACCAATGCATGGACAAAGTGCGTATTTGTATGTCTTTTGCTAAAGTGTGACATGTATCTTTAATCTGTGCATGGGAATGCTTTAACTCCTTACATGGATATGTGCTTTTTGGGTAGTGCGTGGAATAGTTCCTTCCAAGCTTTTGTGTGTGAAATGCTTTATCTTCAATGTGGATCTTTTTTTTCTTGTACTTACCTCTTGCGTGGTATCTTACTGTAAATGTGTGATTGTAAGAATGTGTGGATTCTTAAACTACCTATGCGTGATGATGAGATAAATGTGTGGGTTTCTTTTTGCAATGGCCTGGTTGCGTAGTTTGTTTATTCTCTTTAATCTCAGCATGGACATGTTTTTTGTGTGTATTACGTGTGAACTATTGAAATGCATGGACAACCTTTGGATGAGTGCGTGAACAACTCCTTTTATTTCTCTTTTGCATGTGGGCTTGCTTTGACCTAAGTTTT
The DNA here is from genome assembly GCA_018340775.1 of Taxus wallichiana var. yunnanensis. NCBI lineage: Eukaryota > Viridiplantae > Streptophyta > Pinopsida > Cupressales > Taxaceae > Taxus > Taxus wallichiana. The sequence continues at coordinate 210,360,873 of CM031235.1, read as the reverse complement.
TTCTTGCAAATGTCGACTAGTCCTTCTGGTATTATGTTGCACTTATCTTCTTACCCCGTGTGGATTTTAATCTTCTCTCCTCTCAACATGGCCTGCAAGAGTAAATACGTGACCTGCCTTGATAATGCATTCTAACACGATTTCTCCTAGAAAATGCATTTTGCTTTGCGTAAGGCGTGGGTTTCACTACTCTCCTTGAATTCTTAGAAAAATCTTTGTCGAAAATGCTTCTTCACGCAGAAATAAGAAGAAGTTGGAAATAATAATAAGAAGTTGGAAATAAAGAGCTTCAAAGCTTCTTCATTACTTTTGCATGAATTTTCTCATAGAGTTTCATGGAGGAAAGTTATGAGGATCCAAGAAGCTTTCTCGTAATTTCTTTTTCTTCTTTGAATAACCAATTTCCACTTTCTTCGGGTGGGGCATTAATTGTCAGGGGAATATGGGAAGAAGTTAACCATTTGCCCGTGACAATGGCAAAGCGGGCTGGCAATTCCCATCCATTTCCCCATATGGGAAAATGGGAGATATTTTGTCGTTTTGACATCCGGTTGGGTTGGCAATCAACAAGAGAATTTCCAACAAGCGGGGGAAAATGGGAACTTTTTAGAAAGGGAAAATCGGGAGCGGAGAGCCAACTTGGCATTCCCGACAATTGGAGGCGGAATTTTAATTGCCCATGGTAATGGGAAGCAAGAAAACTTCTTCCATATTTGTCGATCAATTTTAATGAAGATTAAATTAATATTTATTAATTAAAAACCCCAAAATTTAATAAGATTAATTTTATTAAATAAAAATGTTAAGAAATTAATTAATTTAAATGCGGTTTACGATATAGTGGGAGAAATACTTACCCATAATGAATGAAACGAAAGGCCAAAATGATCAAAAGAATAAAACAATCACAATGAGGGTGATAAAACACGAGAAAAGACACTGAAAATGAGCAAGTTCTTGTGGAAATGTCGTATCAACCATAAAGAAGACGACTTTGGCATGTTTTCAAATACCAAACAGTTTTACTGACCGCAAACATTCATGGCACTATCTCCTACCAAGCAAGGGTTACGGCCACGGATCAATCATACACATTGAATATTTATCACTGTGTGGGAGTGATTATATTAAAATTCCATGAGTAACGTGCAGCAGTAGTGGCGAGATATCTCGATGAAGCTACTGAGTGCATGGTGGCACACGCTCTCCGCTCGTCTGAAAGAAAATGGTATGATATGGACACCTTGGCACAGTAAACATCTCACCATGTCATTTTTAATGCCTTCTTCGATCGAAACAAAATGCTTGAGACATACAAGTAAATAAAACCAAGAGAGGAACATACGGGTCTCCATGCAAGAAAATACCAACATAGCAGGTCACCTCCCTCGGGCACATTAGTGTAAGTATTTACCGTTATACACATTCCCGTCCGCCCCTGCCTTCATGAGCATGTCGTTAGCTTATTAATACTGAAGATGATTAATGGTATGTCAGGATTATAGTTACAATGCAGATCTCTAATACCTTGAAACTTAGAGCTCGGATATATATCTTAAAAGCCTATGGTGCTTGATTTTATTTTCATGTGGTTGTGTACAGGAGGTCCTTAACAAGTATTACCACAAAGGAGAGGAAAAAATATTGCATGCAGACAAACTATCTGCTAATATGTCTTAATGCCGTGTGGGAGTGTCTTGCCTTGGCCAAGAGGAACAAAACAGGTCCTAGGGTAACTAAGCCTGTGTCAATCAGGTTGAGTCCTCGCGAAGAAAAAGATAACATGCATTTGAGATTAAGTGATGTATAGGTTAAAAGAAATGACCTGTCTTTTTGACGCATAAAAACAAATGCTTACTAAATATCCTGCACGGCACTGGCCTTACATGGAAAACACAGTATTCACACATTGGAGCACATTATGTTATGGTAATGAGCTTTCTGCTACCATCCACTCTTTCAACTATTCTTACAATAAGTACAACTGATTACAGTATTTGTAGCTATACAACTAGCACAACCCCATATAAACTCTTGCTATCAGATCTCTAATTCTTTCACCACAGACTCTATGATTTCAACCCTGAATATAGAAAAATTAAGGGTACCAACAAAATTTCGACTCTTTGTGCAACTTCTTGTCATATAAATTTCTCGAAATCTCATGCTTCTGCTCCTGAAACGCCTGTTCCCCTCTTTTTGGTGGTTGTATTCTTGAGAATCTGCATTTATATTTCTTGTGGTTAGAGATGCACTGTCATACAATAGTACTAGATTTAAATGTGTGCATATGCCAATGAATGAATGAGGTATACCCAAGTGGATCAAAAAGAATCCAGAACTAAAATAAATGTGAGAAATGTTAGGTTTTACCTGTCTGAGCATATGATTTTCATTCTGCAGGGTAGACACTCTTTCTTCTAACTCAGAATTCCTGTTCTCAAGATCTTTGACCTTTGTTTCTAAGTCATTCAAGTAAGCTTTCTTTCTTTCTCTTGCCTGCTGTGCAGACACTCTGTTCCTTAGCAATCTGATAATGCCAAACAATAAATTGATCAGTCAAATTTACAATGAAATTTAAAAGGACAGCAAGCACCAATATGTATTTAATCACTTCAAGGAAATGTTGGACAAGTCAGGCTTTGAACCCGAAGAAACTTGCCTCTTGAGGCGCTTGTGTTCCTTGTCCACAGGGGTTCTTCCTCTTTTTCTCTGAACACTGGCACCAGTTGTGGGTGGGGGATTATCCACCGCCTTTGCAACCACAGACGTAGATGGTAATCCTAATGGTTGTATTCCTCCTCCCATTTCAGGAACTCTTCTGATATCTTCATCACTTTCATTTGCTGCAATAGCATTAATATAACCAAAAAAATTACAAAGATACTCGTCAAGAAGAACAATATAACAAAGACCCCTACTCTTCAAAAGAGAAAAAAACATGAGAATTTCTAAATGACAGGCCTTATTCAACTGCCATTTAGTCTTGACATCCTCCTCTGAGATACACTATTACAATGTTTCCTCCTTGGTACTGTTTAGCTGCAATAATTAAAAAAATCATATAGTGGCAGAAACCAAATATCCGAATACAGAGCTATCAACTGTTCATCCAGATTATAGTTTTGCAAACAACCAAACACTTCTATTCCAATATATACTTTGGTATGGTCAAGGCCAAGCTTAGAAAATTTGGACGACTTGGTTCACCACCAGTACACAGCTAAATGATAATACTACTACCACTGCTACTATGAATACATAAATACCAAAAACCTCCATTAAAAGGTTGAAACATAACATTCTTATCCAAGAATACCATACTTTATCACTGTAAGACTTATATGCCCTCCACACTTAGACACATTATTCAGGGCAAACATATGACAAAAGTAGCAGTGTCACAAGGAAGGAGGATTTGGCATACCATCTTTTCCTTGCCCCAATGGGCCTCCCGCTGAGCTTGAAGACTTTTCACTTGTAGACTGTTGCTGAACAAATGTGGAGATAGTAGCAGAATGCTGCATTTTGATTTGTATAGCTGGATCTGATCACACCCAAACTCCTAATTTTTATTCACTTGTTAAGAACACCCTTCACATGAAATTCGTTATTCCTCAATCCCAGCCAACACCCACCACATGAAATTACATAATCACCAATCCCAACAAACACCCATCATAACAGATCTGAATCTCTGATTGAAAACCGTTGTTTCTACCACACCCATCGGCAGAAATCAGCCTTCCTATCTGCAAACATACAAATTCGGTATCTCTTTAACAAAACCGAGATCTTCGTGAAATCATCGACACCCAGGTCAAAAATCCTCTTATCTTTATCTTCCTGAAATGTTATATAACAGAGGAGAATCCTTCTAACCATGTCATAACATCTCTCGTCAGGGTAGGTATAAAGAATAGTTAAACTGTCAAGTTTGAACCCCATGACTCGAATTAATCAATCACTTTAGCTGGTGTATGTGCATAATCAGAGTTAACAGAGTAAAGTTACTGCGAATAAGTAGTATTAGCTGACAGGCTAATCAAGCACCTAAAAGAGCCACGTAGATATCTTCAAATCCATTACATTTTAGGTAGTTCATTGCAACTCTTCTCCCACAAAAAGAAATTGTGAGAGAGAAGAAAAAGGATTTTTAAATTGAAAGATTAACTGAGTCTCATGTATAACAAAATCACGTGTAATTCGTAATGGTGTTAGTTTAAATATTATCATATATATAACATCCCTTTAGGTTTGCAAGCATAATCTGCACATCAGCCGTCCCTACATTGAGTCTCCAGTGTTATCTACTTCTATACTCGATATAAAGCCATAAACATAACATACTTGCACTCCTCTCATGAAGGTCCAATTCAGTCCATCGAAGGTAATTTAGGGAATGGAAATCTTGAGAAGCATATGTTTTTACATTGTACAGTGCAGTTTGTAAAGATAGTTTTGGAATAGGTCACCACTGCCCAGTTGTCGTTTGCATTACTGGTTCAAGCCTCTTGTATAGGAGTGTAGCTTTTGTAGGTCAAATGAAACTTTTGTGGTTCTCATGGTTCTGAAATCTTGGAGTGTATATGACCAAGATTTCAGACTTATTCTTTATGGATGTATCTCCAGTACTACTCTGTAGCTTCTTGATGGGTTGATGGTTTAATTCTTGCAGTTTATTCATCATAATAGGATCTTCTGCAGCCTTTCCAACAGCTTCTTCTCCAAACAATATCTGTTTTCTGAAAAATCGATGCCCATTTTGTAAAACAATCTATGTTACAAGTAGAAGGGATGAAGGATAATAGGTGCTCCTCACACATTTTGATATAAAAACCTGTTGTTTCGCATGCATTCCTGGAAATAAAGCTTAAATTTAAACATTTAAAGGGAATGTAATTATTTCCATTTGCTACTATGTAAAAACCAGCAGTAGTAAATGGTACCAAACATACTGTTCACCACAAAAAAATCATAATACTTTTGCATCCTCTTGACTAATAAAATGTTGGAGCTATTTCAATATATTTACCTGAATCATGTATCGTGTCTTCCTCTTCCTTTTGGAGAGGTAAATGTGAATATATTCCTCCTCCAGCAATATCCTTTCCTGAAACAATCATTACCATGTTAGAAGCTGCCAAAAATATCTGAATTGCGATATATTCCTCTTCTAACTCCAGTTTCTCAAAAGATGCCAAAGTTTTTTGTGAAACATTAAAGATTACTCATCTAATCTAATGTTAAACTGCAGTAGTTCAGATTGTATTACATTCACCTCGTCTAGAATCCCTTGAAATAAAAGTTGCCTTTCATCCCATTAAATTTGATTTTGTAGTTTCTTTATTCATGCCACTCGCCGCCTTTTTCATGGCATGCACACCAAGCTGGTGCTGCAAGAAAGAGTTGAAATCGGTTTGGCTAGGATCGGGTAGATCTAATGGCAGCTGTATTATTTTTCTCAAATACTTGTCTACCATGTTCTGATCAAATTTGTTGGATTTTATTTTCTTTTTGCCATACATTCGTGCTACTGCATTTTCTATCATACTCTTTTCCATGGCCATTACGACGTTGATCTTGCAAATGGACAATACCAAATTAATTGCAGACAATATCTGTAATTTATACAAGACTTTAGAGTGAAACAAGAATTCATATTAATTGCTGCAAAGAAACCCAAAATTCAAATTTATACCTCGAGAATCACTTTATCTTGGCATCGATCTAGATCATCGACGAAAACCACCATCCTAAGATTTTTGTGGGATGTCGGTTTCATCTTCGGAATCATTGTTTCTGGGATATTGTTATTCCATGAACAAAATATAGTGGAACACCATATCAAAGAAAACATATTCCAGAACAGGGAAGATATTTGGTCGAGTTTCTTTTTCAGAAAATTGGTATCATTAATAACCCACTACTGATAGCCTAGCTCTTGGCTGTGGTTTGGGAAAGATAAATAGTCCACTACATTAGAGTTGATCGGTTTCGCAGCAACCATAACTGATGTCGCTGCTGCCCATGAGAGTGGAATTAATGTCAACGAAAAACTTCTGTATTTAAAATCATTTAAATGTTTATCATTGGCTCTATCTAGCGCAAAATACAGAATTACAAAGACCGAAAAGGCTATAATGACTGCAAGAAAACATGCCAACGGCACTTCAATGCAGATAGCGCGTTTGTGAAATGTCCAATTATATTTCCAACCACTACTGAGCCTCTGGTCCACGGTCATTGCTGCTTCCAATTCTTTTATGGTTTCTACCCCGAGGCACTTCGATCTTGCTATTGTGTATGCTATCTGTATAACAAGTATTTTGAATTCCTTTGTAAACTCCAATATACATCAACTTGATCCATACGCTTCCATTCAGACTCCCATGAGGTTTTGATAACATTAATAGTTGATTTATTGTTTATTTCTTTTAGCATATAAAAAGTTCCTACGTATCCATTTGTTATTAGATTGGATACACAATACAATCTTAGTTTAGATATCCTATTCTATTGTGTAATGAATATGCCTTTGGTCTGTTTTATAAAGTTTAATAAAACATTTTGACTGTAGTTATTATGCAACATTGCTTCTTATGATCTTGTGAACCTTTTTTAGGTTATTGGATACTAAATTATACTACTGTAAAGTAGGAGTTACAGCCATGTTACGAAAACATGAAAGCTTATTAGATGCTTAATTATGCTAGGAGATCCATCCATTTTAAGAAGACATGGAAGCAGCTCCAGCATCTCTGTGATTAGGAAATTAAGATTTAGGAAATTAGGACACTTTGAATTTAAAAACTCGTGTAGCAGATTTATTTTTTGTGGATAATTTGAGAGCATTGCTTGTTTTGTGCACTGCTGGTATTAGAACAGAGTAATGTTGTTTTCAAATGGATATTTTATTTATCAATCACATATTTTTGTTTCAAAAAATAATTAGTTCATATTTTTAAGACATTTCATTTCCAGAATTTATAGGTTTCACTTTAATTCATTACAGTATTCATCAGAGCTATTTGATCAATTTTTTGTTAGGAAAGTGAGATTTCTCTCTTTATCTCTTTGAGGATATTATGCTTGTTATTTGGTCAAAAAGTAGTATTTCCTTTTTGCTGCGAATACATTAATTCCTGGATATTATGCCTGTTATTTGGTCAAAAAGTAGTATTTGGTTATTGAAAATGTGTTGTTTTTTTCATTAATTCCCATTTACATTTTCATGGATTCTTAATAATGTGGTCAAGTCAGTTTCCTATCTTAATTATCTTATTGTTGTATGTCTTGCATAAAGAAAACTATTTTTTTCTTTCAGTCTTCAGCCACGGCATAGAGGGGCAAGTGCCTTTGCCATTGGCAGGATTCGGTGTGTGCTGAGGGGTTTTTGCCCCTAGGATGCCTCATCGAAACGCCCTTTGTTGGGCGTTAGACTGCCCATCAAGCGGCTTTTAAAGTTGCAGTCACAAAATGATAACACCCAAATATTTGTCTTTGATTCCTTGTTTGTGCTTTGCAACAAGAAACAATGTATTTAACTTCCATTTCCAGCGTAGAGCTTATCGAGGTTCATATGGCATCTATGTTTTTTTTTTCCGTTTTTATTGTTTTTGGTTACTTGTGAGCTTGCAGCTATGAAGACTCGTAATACAATTGTTGTCCCTCCGCACGGTGTGACAATCACCACTCCGTACTTGGAGCGGGAAGATTCTTTCAACCGGACAAAGTTTGTTGTCAATGTACTCCACTGTAGGCAACCGAAGCCGGCAAAACCAGTGATCGCTGATTTGGTTAGAGATCGTCTTCGCTTGCAACCTTCTTGTCCTCTTTATCTTTCCAAGTTCCGTACGGCGGGCTTCAACTCGAGGGGATTTGGACTTGTATATGATCGCCCCGAAGATGCTGTGAAATACGAACCTGAGCACAAACTGAAAAAGATGGGGATAACTGCAAAAGCTATACATGCTGGAGGCAAAAAAACATGGTGCTAAAAAAATTGCTAATGTCATCAAGGGAAAAAACAAGAAGCCAAAAAAAATTGAAAAACTTTAAGGGCGTGCTCTGTTGAACTTATGTACATAAGTGTAATTTAGGTGACTATATGGTACAAACATCTACTATGTTGTCTTTTAGTTGCTCGATCAAAATAAGAGTATGTTATGTTTTTGATAGCTCTTGCTCGCTGGAGTTTGAGACTTGCTTCATTGTACATTTGCCATTTTGTCAAACTTATTAATATCAAACAAACTTTTAATAGACAGATTTCATACTATGTTTGGTTTTGTATTCAGCTAGCTTTCCTCTCATCATATTATCCATCTTGTGAACGTATTCTGTTTTGGGAGTACTGAATACATATCAAGTAATGCGTACGGCTCATTTGGAGTTCACCTTGTGAGTACATAGGAGATATTTCAGTGGTTTGGATTTTGTTTTGGCAGCTAACATTCACCAGAATTGAACCATATAAATTTATCTCTTATTCATATGTTTGACTCCCTTAAATTATTGTTCAACATTATGACAAAATCAACCTAGATCATGCTTGTGGTTTACAAATGTGGTTTGCGTCAGTTTATCCCTAGTTGGCTTTTCATCTTGTATATATATTCGCTTCTGTGACCTCTTTTATTTCTATTGTTGCGGGAATGTTTATTCCAAATCAGTAGTTTTTATTAATGGAATAGAGTTTGTTTCACCTATATGTTAATGTAAGGATTGTACGCTTTATGTAATGATTTTGAGCTTCAAATGGACAGGACAATTTTAAAGATTTATGTGACAGAGGCATCTTTGTGCTGTAATGAATGTAATATGTTTCGTGTTCACAAATGTAACGCATTTCTGTACTGTAAGCTATGGCTTTTATTTGACACTGGCCAACCATTATCAATGAGAAAAGCAATGATTACCTCAAACTTGTCAAATGTTAAATGTATTAGATTTTGTAAATATTTATTGTTTTTGTTTTGTAAACTCTTCTGTACATCTTTTTCTTAGAATTTGGAGAATACTTCCAGCTGCCCCCTTTTCCCTATGATTCGAGGGATACTTCTGCCGCCCCTTTTCCTATGGTTTGAGGGATACTTCCAGCTGCTCCCTTTCTACTACGATTTAGTGGATACTTCCAGCTGTGCCCCTTTTTCCATCCCCACATTTTATCATTCCTTTTGGAGAGCATAGTCAATAATTATTTGGATTCAATCATATTGCTGGTTTTCCATAGCATTATCGCAACTAGAATTTTGTATGTTCCTTAAATTTTATTTAAGTATATGTATTTTTGTCCTGGACAAATCGACATTTCACATCTGAATTCGTTTGCATGTGAAATTTGGAAACTGGAGCGATTTACTGGAAATGCCTTTTTTTTCTTTGTAATCTGCCATGATGATTATGATGCAACTATTGTTGAAGGACAATGCTGCATTTTGAAATTTGAAGTGATTATTTTGGTAGATGTTAATGAATATTTAACTGATATTTGCTTTTTTTAGTTTTTTCCTTGAAAAGTATTTGATTCTATGGAAGATTATAGTAATTAAAGCATGGTACAGAGTAGGTTGACCAGTCTTTTAATTATTGTGTGCGGGATTTGGAATGCAAAAGGACACTTAAGCCTGTTCGGGCTAGAATGAGTGAAAGGAAGAACAATTTAATGCTCTTATGACTCTCAATGGTTTCCTGTTTGTTCGGGGATAATTATAACCAACTCCAGTATAAGTTTTTCATAGTAAGATTAGCCTTCTCACCTCTATTCTGATCCTGTTATCATGGAAGATCATCCACAGAAGCTCATTCGGCTCTACACATT
>CM031235.1:210254349-210350950 GCA_018340775.1 Taxus wallichiana var. yunnanensis | reverse complement strand
ATTACGTATTGCCTTTATAACAAATTCATAACATACAACTTCAAAATATTTCTTTGACCTCTATCTCCTCCCCGAGAACTAAATTCTTTTCCTAAGAAGATTAATGAATAACCTGACCTATCTTTTCGAGCGCATCTTCACACTCAAAGAGATGTACTAGGAGAAATATTTGTGCTCACCGAGAGTGGTTGTGGATTTCCGAGCAAAGGTGCTGTGGTTCTACTTTAGCAACAATTTCTTTGGGCCCTCTTCCATGCTTTTCTTGCCTTCTAACTTCCTTTACTTGGTCAATGGTAGTCAGCAAGTGGGTCATACTTCACTGCTTGGTTCGATTCTGTCATCTTTAAGAATATAATAATTTATATAGAGATTATCCATTCATCAACTCCATCCGCTAATCCTTCCTTCCGGATATGGGCGTCGAGTTCCTTAGCTCTAGAACACGAGCATGATAATCCTGCTATCTCTCCCCTTCTCCTCGGGTTAGCTTTGTGATATCGATCATGAGATCTATATATCTCTCGCTTGCTCACCAAATTCTTCAATAAAACTTTCAAGCTAATAAATCCCATGAGTTTTTCTACATTATCACCTAGTGTTTCAAACCACCTATAACTGAACCATCCAAAAGGTAGGAAAAATTCAGTCCATTGTTCCCTCTTATAAGGCCATTACAAATACAATATCATTTAAACTCTTGAATGAAAGAGGAAGCATCTTCATTAGATTGGGCTGAAAAAAATAGGAATCTTCCCATTTTCAAAAGTAACCACAAAGTGAAATACCAACCCAAAAGTAAAATCAACAAGACTTATGCACCAATAATTAAAATCACTATAATAGAAATAGAAATGACCACGGTAAACTATGGTAAAACTTGACTTCTATCATGGGTAAAATCGACTTACTTGTGGTAAACACTATTCATAGTAAAAAGTGAAGTTATGCTGGTAAATACTATTCATGGTAAAAATGACTTTCTTACTGGTAAATACTATTCTGACAAAAATGACTTTACTAATATGGTAACTACTATTCATGGAAAAAATGACTTTACCATGGTAACTACTATGCAGTAAAAACAAGGTTACCCTCCAATTGATTTTTGACTAAGTGGGAATATCTTTCCGGACCAATCCACCGATGAGGAATGGTCCACACTGATGGAACCAAAATGTCATCACCAATCCGCACTATGATAATATTCGGGAACTCCTCGTCTTTATGATTATTTACTAATGCTGACCTTTAGTTTGGTGGATGTAATCGAAACGGAAAAAACAATAAACATAACACAAGAATACCATCACTATGATACAGACGGAATGATGACAAATCTGAAATATCAAAGTAAATTATAATATTAACATGAAATTGTTACAATCTCACCCATGAGGTACTTCCCCAAGTGTTATTGACTTCACTTGCCTTCCACCAATACTATATGGGAGAAACTTTACAATTACACCTCTTAATGGCTTCTTCAACACACCTTTAAGTGATGGCTTCCTTTACACACTTCATACAATATTTCTCACTACTTCTAATATCTATGCTAAATGAGGGGGTGGCCTCTTTATTTATATAGAACTTCCGAGCTTATCATCTTATCTCTAAGATAGGATAAGAAATCCACTTTGACGAATCATATTCCATACCTTAACTCTTATCTCAGTACATGCTATCTTTTAAGATAAAGATAAACCTTATCATTTCACATGGGTTCCACATTTTTAGACTTTTTACAAATAAAATACACAAAATATTTATGACCTCACTCCTTGTCCTTATTACGATATAATATTTCTAATTCCTAATCATGACCCTACTTCTCTACTTATCCCAACTTTGACATTTTAACATTATTCGACCACCACTTGACAAATATTTACTTTTTACAACATTCCTATTGTACTTTGGTTACTTACATACTCTACATTAATATTGGCGGCACCAATCTTTGATGGCGCCGTTATCTTCTATCGCACACACACAATTGCTTTACTAATTACACTTACAACATCCTATTCCTAATACATACATTAATGAAATAGAAATTACGGAGGAAAATTTTAGTGTGATAAGACCACATATCTAATCAGTCCGCCATGTTCATAAAAAAAATGATTTTGAGAAATCTTATGATCGGATTTAATGAGTCGTTCATTCTGCCATGCTTCCAAGCCCTTGGATTTGGCCCCATTTTTATTGATTTATCTCAACATGATTTTGAAGATGCCTCTACTGTGATCACTAATGGCATCATCTCATCAACCTTTGGGATTTTTTCTCTATTCGCCAAGGCTGCCTTTGGCCTTACACTTTATGTGCTAAGCCCATCAAAGGATTTGGATATTTATCGTCGATGCCAAATCTCGGGGGCTGTTATTGGAATCTTCATACCTTCCCCCACATGCCCAATCCTGACTTCTTAATGGCATTTCTGAGATAATTCCTTTCTTACTCTCTCATTAAAGATGAAGAAAACATTCACAATGCTATGTAATACTTGGATAATTTTTTTTAGTTTATGGCTCCTCAATTCAAAGGAAAAAGACCCCAGTCTTTATCAGGAAATCCTTCATTTCGTGTTTGCAGTTGACTTGCCACCTTCGAATGGAAGGTTACGATGCTACATGGTGAAATATATAAGTTCTTGGGTATTCGTTTTCTTTTCAAGCCTCCCGGTAAATGCTTTGGTAATGTGTTATTCAAAGGGTGGTAAAAAGTTGGAGTATTGGATTGCCATTACCTTTGTCTTTGGGAAATTCCAAATTTGTTCCAAAGTTCTTGTTTCCACACACGTGTATTACTCGTTGTGTTGTGTTCCCTCAAAAGCCTCTACGAAGAAGTGCCGGAAAAGGGTTGCTCAGAACTTTTTATGGGCTAATGCCGCTATAGGCAAAGGATTCCATCGTGTGTCATGGGAGATATGTTGTCTTCCCTGATTCTAGGGGGACTCGGCCTTATCGACATTCAACTTCAAGGGTAGGAACTTTTCACAAAATGGATTTCAGAAGCATCATGGGCCAAGAAGCTTGGAAAGTTCTCATACGGAAAGATATTGAATAAGGATCAATCACCTTATGGCCTTCCCCGCATAGAAAGGATCATAGGTTTATTAACATACTCATCACACCTAGTGCATGTCAAAATTGTTGGAACTTTTGTGCTTGCAGAGCATTTGGAAATCATGGGAGTGCATCAAACCTTGGCTCTATGAAAGGTGATGGTTTTCGTAATGGGATTTCTGTTAATCATCAATTAATTTGGTGGTCACCGCTTTTTCAAACACAAGATAAATGTCATGCGTTAGAAGCTCCAGGGAATCTTTACGCTCAAATTCTTCAAGCGTAAAATTTTCACCATTGAATACTTATTCTAAAAACAAGCGCGATCTTAGTTTTCTTGGCTAGAAATTAAAACTCAATTTTGTCTTTCTACTTGGGACCAAGATACTTATAATGCTATGATTAGCTTCGGTCCTTGACCACATGTTGCAGCAAAATTGTTGTCGGCATGATATTCTCAGCCCTTGGTGGATAGATTAGAAATGATATGAAATTGCCCATTTCGCAACTACAAGGCTAGTAAAGGCTCACTTATTGGCTTTTCCTCACTTGCCCATGGTGGAAAAACTCAACATGTGATGGGGAATTCAATCCACTTCATCTATCTGGGAGTAGGTGATTCTTGCAACATTCTAGTCTATTTGTGTAAGAGCCCAATACTTCCCAATTTATTTTGTGTATTCTACACCAAGTACTTCTTTATCGAGGATCGTCTTGTTCAAAATGGGATCCCGGCGCCCAAATGCCCATTTTGTGGTCATTTAAAAACTATTATGCATCTTTTCCCAACTGGTTTTGTCCCAAAGCTCGAATGCCCAGAATTAGATTCACTCATTTTTATCTTCATAAGGCTGCGATGCTTAACTTTTGCTGACAAGATATCCTTTTGGGAGAGACAATCCCAAGCTTCTTCCTATGTTCACCTTTTTGCATTTGGTATGTTTTTAGAGGGAAATTCTTTTTGGATATGGAAAGAAAGAATGCCTCTTTTATTTTCTAATTATGTGTTTGATCAATATTTTTAAATTTATAACAAATCTATAGTGCTCTCTAATGTCTGCTGACTTTATAGATATAAGTTAAGGCAAATAAGTTGCAACTTTGGAGGTGGACCATCTCACCACTCTTTCGCTTCACTAGAAGCCCCATCTGATGTTGCTCGTGTGCCACCATATCCTGCTGTGTGCTCCCCACCTCCGAGCCGTGGTGGTCAGCGTAACCATTCCCAAGCGATGTGCTTTTAGTCGGGGTTCACCGCTCCGTGGGCCCTTTCCATTAATGAAGTTACTCACTGGGCCTTCAGAAGATCGTGGTGGGGTTCACGCCACCTCAAAAATGCGTGGAGTTATTCACTAATTTCGTCAAATAGGGCTTCCAGGTCACTACCTCCACATTGCCATGGATGGAGCTCTCCTCTATTGCCATCGTGCCACACACTACTAATGGTTGGAACCACCTCCGCTACCACCTTCCTCTCGAAAAATTCCTCATCTCAGCCTCGTCATTCCCACTGTGGAAAGGAAGAGCTAAGAAGAATAAATTATTATTGGTTCGGGAGCTCTCGGATGCCGGTAAAAGCTTTACTCTAGCTCAGCATCCCGGATGATCATGATCCACGCCCGCCTCGTGGCATGTTTGCTATTGTTTCATGACTTGGTTTTTTTCTATTTCTAGGTGATGTTCAGCCTCTTGCACTTTCTGAAGGCTTGGCCTAGTTTGTCTTTTGCTCTCTAGGCTCGCTTAGATTTGGTTGTGGTTTTGAGGGCGTGCTTCATATCGCTCCGCTTTTTGTTGAAAGTTATCTTGTATCATATTGAATTAATATAATATAAGATTTTTCATCAAAAAAGTTTTTAAAAATATCCTCCACCCTTTATCGAGTAATATTTCCTTATTTTTACATTTTAAATATTATTTTGATGAAATAAATGTGAACAATTTTTTAGCTCCAACTTTCAAGCTGTCATGTATCTATTGGAAAGTAGGAGATGTGATTTTTTTGGTAAATTTCTGTGATACTTACCGAATGATTGACATTTGCTTTTTTGGAGACTTATTATTATGTATCAATTTCCCAAATTTTTAAAATAGAAAATATTTGAGCGAACAACTTAAGTCACATTTTGGCATAATAATTGAGAATTATTAATTTGAAATATTTGATAAATAACTATAAGCGGATGAGAAGAGCTAGTATGTGAACATGCACAATACTTGAGGAACAATATTTTGCAGACAAGAAATATCCAATAGTTGATGGAATGAAAGCCAAAATTTTGAATGTTGAAGTTTAAAAAAAATGTTTATTTATAAACCATTTGTGAATTGCAAAGTCAATATCTCAATATTATAAGTACATCTCTTTCCATATTCCAACATTGCTTGTTAAACAACTAGATTTTACATATCCAAATTTTAATGCATACCTTATAACCATACCATCTTGTCAAGATTCAAATTCATACATTAAAAATACCAAAAAATCGTAAACATGAAGGTAAAAATAAATGTGAATATCGAAATCAAATAAGCGCAGCCCAAAGACCATCTCAAAATCAATTTCAATCTTTGATTAAAAAGACCTTCCACCTTGATCCATGTCTTCCTTTTTATATGGTACAAAGAAAACTCCGAGTAAAATTGTGTGTGAGCAGGTTGTTGATGTGTTGGTGTGTGAGCATTAATTGGGTTCTTATTTTGATGCACGTCGAAACTCCACCAAGATAGATATCATTCCCCTCTTTTATTTAGCTATTAATGCTCAACTAGCATCGTGTTACGTGGAAACACTTTAGGTCTCCACCAGAGTAAATGAGTTTTTGAGATATTCACTTTGATTGATCGAGAAGGAAGAAAATAATATTAAAATATTATTCCAAATTAAAGATATAAGATACAAAAATATTTATTTATAACTAATGTCAGAAATGTGCAATCATACGTGGTAAGGATTTGGTCCAATGAACCTCAGTAAACTTAAGGTGTTCGTGATACTAGCCCTTCTCCCTGTGAGGGTGGTTCCATAATAAAAAAATCCACCATAGTGAGATTTATGTCACTCAAAAATGGCTTCTTGACAATTGATTTTTGCTCATGGAAGAAAAAATTTAGAGTAATGGGAAATTACCAAATTCAAGTGATGTCTGAATGACGAGGAGAATAAAGGATTTTTCTTAAAACAATGAAGCATTAGGTGGGGAAGATATTTGTTTTCTTTGATATAAATAATCTAGTGGAATTTTTTCTAGTTTGCTAAATATGCATCGAGGTATGACCATAAAAAGTCCATCCGAGCTCGATGAGCGGCAGAATGGTTGGCTTACTAGGTTTTGTATTTAATCATCAATTTTTAAAGTTTACCATCTCTAAGGTTCTTCGTAGTCTGAAATGTACAAGTCGTATTTTCAATTTTTAATTATTCTCCTCGGTTTATAAAATTTTGTATTTGTATGAGAGGAAAAACTTGAATTGAATAGGTTGGTAATCATTTCCTTTCATATTTCGACCATTTGACTTGAACAAGTTGCTTTATCTTGCCACTTGGTGGTGGTTGTTTTCAATGTTCATTTCGGAAGTTTAATATAAATCATACATATCAAATTATATAAATATGATTAACATAGATCGTAGAAATAATATGTCACTAATATTTTGCATATAAATTTAATTGGGCCTCTTTTGAACCAAGATTCCTTTTTTGACATATATGTCGAGAAGATGTTAACAAATGTTTTGGAGTTTGGTCTTACATTTTCCAAGTTGCATAATTTGTATGAATTTTCCAAGGCCTTTTCAATAAATTCATTTCATGCATGTCTTGCAATCATTCAGTGAGTCCGGGGAGACCACATTTTAGGCCTTTTTTAACAAATCCTATATACCTTTTACATGGTTCTATCGATTTATTTTACATTCATTTGACATGATTTTAATTTGAAATGTTTATGCGATTTTATTTGTGGTGACAATGGTGTTCAAAGAAATAGTCCAAATAGTCATGAGAAACAATATCTTATCCCTTGCATCTACCGCACATTTAATGTAAATCATATCGGAGTGCCAAAAAACAACAATAACATGGTTTAGATTCATTGTTGAGTTGTTCTTATTTTGTAAAAATGGGTTTCTTTGTCAATGATCATTCAAAAATGAAGGCCACCCTATACACAATATATTCATTTATAATCTTATCTCTAATGATAATGCATTGAGAACTTGTCGAATGAGAATGAGTTATTATTAAACACTATTCAAAAGATTACCTGTAGGTTAAATTGAGAAACCACCTATGCATGTCAAACTATTTTTAAATGAGGGTATTTTTTTAATATTAACATTCTCCAATGCTCTCCAACTCGGAGCAAAACCGGGAGTCGAACTTTCTAGGGTTTTCCTTTGCAACCGTCATAATGCGGCCTTCTCAAGCTCTGCGAGATATTATTGTTATAACTTCTCCTGGGTTTATCTCCCTCAGCGTCCCCTATATAATGTCCTCGCCATCTTCAAACCCGGTTGTTTCAACCATGGTAGGAGATACTGGAGAGAGCGATGGCACCACCGGCGAAGCACCCCAAGAAATTCATCCCGAAAGTATTCCATGAGGTAATATTTCTCCTCTTGATGTGGTTTTACCCATTCATGAATTTAATGTTGCTTCATCACGGTTAGAGAAATTTTTCCTCATTGGGTATTTTGTGGGTCGAATTCCTCCGAAAGCATGCTCAAATCCTAGGTTAACACAATTTGGAAACCCTCATGGAGTCTTTATGGAGAGTGTTCAAAACATGACCAAGGTTTCTTTTGTTTTTCATTTTTTTCCCCTGCTAATGCGCCAATTATATACGGCTAAGCAAGCCACTTGGTATGTTCACAACTCATGTTTAGTTCTAACACCATGATAAGGACTTTGTGGTATCTGAATATACCACCCTTAAAGTGCCTGTTTGGCTCAAATTTCATGGTCTGCCTATGCCTTGCATGCCTTTTCTACCGCAAAATTGCTTTCCTCGTGGGCGGGTTCATTTTTGGAAGCTGAGAAGTTCTATCATGCTCATCCGCAAAAGCGAGTATGTGTTGAGATTGATCTCTCACAGGATCTCAAAGAATTTGTGGATATCCAAATGGGCGATAAGCGCTACTCCCAGAGGGTCATGTACATAAATTTTCCTAACACATTCTTTCATTTCAAGCATCTGATCACAAGATCAAGGACTGTCCGCTCTATGTACCCCGTAACCGCCCTATGGCCAGAGCTACTCCCGAGCCAGTCAAACCTCAATAGGAGGAAGGTTGGCAAGTTTTCGAAGGCTGGAGGAAACAAGAACAAACCCCAACAATCCAAAGCTTTTGGCTCCCATGGTCATCGGGAACCAACCATTAAGGAACATGTCCTCAGTATCCCCACTAAGGAGCCTACATCTGCTGCTAAAGAACCAATTCTATTGTTGCCATCTCGTTTCTCTATTGAAAGTACTCTAAAGCACACCCTTGTGGTATCGGTTCTCATGGACTAGAAAAATTTTTGTTTCCCTAGTTCCCATCCCACACTCCTACTAACACTTTACCAAACAACTCATAAGGGCCTTCCAAACGATCCCAAAGTCCTTCCCGCATCTCTCGGGACCATATCTTGACACGCAACGTGGACTCCACCGAAGCATAATACAATATTGAGTACGCCAACCGGAAAAAGTTGATCTGCAAGATTTTTTACAGCACAATGCTTTCTCGTTTCCTACACAATCAATATGATGCCCTTGATGGCTTGGAGGATGGGGATATGGCTCTGACCAACATTTCCCATGAATTGTTTATCTTGGAATGTTTGGGGTCTTATAAACTCCTGTCGCAAGTATGTTGTGCATGAAATTGACAACGATGTGCAACTTTGGACGTTTTGTTTTTGTAGGAAGTAAAAATTACAGGTTTTCAGTTATAGATGGTATGCAAATCCATCTGGCATGACAACTTGGCTTTTTGTAGCAATCATGAAGCAGGGCGTGGGGATTAATTTCACTTTTTCTCCCAAATGGCGGCCTTTATTAATTGACCATGGCATCGACCCCACCAACCGTGCCATATGGGTCCTCTTTAATGTTGATGGCCACCCTTTTGGGCTCATTAATATTTACACCTCGAATGATGTGACCGAAAGGGCCGATCTGTGGTGGTGGATAGCCAACTCCATTCCCGATGCTTACTGGGTCATAAGTGGTGACTTCAATATGGTTGAGTCACCTAATGATAAATGTGGCCACCTTGCCCATGAGGTGGACACTTGGTGAAAGGAAGTGATATTTCATGTAATAAATTTGGATTTTTGATCCTAATGCTTCTTGCTTCCCTACCTCTGCACTTGGTATACGTGGACCAATCTACGTGGAGGTACGGATTGCGTTCTTAAATGGATTGACAGGGTCATGTTGTCATCTCAATTTTTTTGAGTTTGATAACATTTATTCCATGCCAGGGGAGGTCATGCCGACTTTTCCTTTTCGGACCACTCTCTAATATACGATTTTGTATCTGTTGGCATGATGCATGCCCTTTTTTCATAAAGGCCAATTCTTTCTTAATACTGCCTTGATGGAACATGGCCCCACTATCAATCATATCAAGTGGGTTTGGAATTTAATTTTGTGACCCTACCATTGTTATCAATGGTTCCATCCACCTATGTAAGCCAATGGATTCAATGGTGGGAAGAGCATGACCGACTCGAGATGACTAGATTTTTTGAATTTATGGAGACATAACTAGCCAAAATTCGGTGCCACTTTAATATTTCACTAAAACCTCAACCCTCAGTGGCGGTGGTGGCGCTTCAAGGTGATCCTTTCTCCATGAGTGCCCCTCAGGATATAGGTTGTTGGTGAATGCTTGACAAAAATCCAAATTGCTGATAACTATAATGTCAGGGGCGCCCAAATACGGGCTCGGATGCATTGGCTCAAAGTTGGCGATCGGGTCTTGAAATAATTTTTTTCTTTCACTCGAACTAAGAAGCCTTCAACAAAGATCCACGGGCTATCATGGACAATCCATGAGCTTGAATTAAGAGCCGAAACTTATGTTTCATAAGCCTTTGTGAGCCACTACAAGCTCGATTTTTCAAGCTCAACCACCCTCGACAACTCGTCAAGTTGCTCTTGACCAATGTCTGGGAGTTATGTCGTTGCAAATTCTCTCGTGGAGGCTCAGAAGGTGATCTACGAGAGACTTCTCACCATTGAAGACCTCCATGAAGCCACTATGTAAATGGCTAATGATAAAACGTCGAGAGGTGGATGGATTCCCTTGAATTCTATAAAGCCCTTTGGGATTATGTCGGAAAAGACTTGCTTCAAGTTTATCTTGAAGGCTTCAAGAAACAATCCCTCGGGCCATGCATCAATAAGGGAAACATCAAGTTCATCCCTAAGCAAGGAGACCCTGAGAAAATCACTTGTTGGTGGCCGATTACGCTATTGAATGTCTCCTACAAAATCATTGCCAAAGCGTTAGCTCTGTGATTACGCACTCTTCTTCTTGTGATCATTCAGCCAGAGAAAATAGACTTCATACAGGGATGTTTCATCCTGGATAACATCATTATTGTTTGGGAAGGCATGGAATGGGCCCACAGGTCTAATCAAGCCACCATGTTTATCAAAATTGACTTTGAGAAAGCTTATGATCGGATTGAATGGCCATTCATTTTAGCCATGCTCCAAGCCCTTGGCTTTGGTCCCACTTTCATTCAATGTTCAATATGTTGTTTGCTGATGCCTCTACTCAAATCTCGATTAATGGCCTCAGCTCGGAGCCTTTTGGGATTTTTCACTCTATTTGGAAAGGTTGTCCTTTCCCCTACACTCTACATGATTGTGGTAGAAGGGTTTGGTTATCTCTTAGCTAATGCCAAAGCTCAGGGTCTTGTTTCGTAGAATATCTTTGCCTACCGAGTCCAATGCTCAACTTCTTAATGGGAATTTCACGGATGATTCCTTTCTTACACTCATTGAAGATGAAACCAACATTCACAATGCTATGTAATGTTTGGATATTTTCTATCTAGCTTTTGGCTCCTCCATCAATGGTGAAAAAACCCAGTGTTATCGATAATCCTTCCTTCCTGCACTTGACTCGGCTTTCCACTTTGATTGGAAAATCCTGGCACATGGAGAGATTTTTAAGTTCTTGGGTATTCCTTTTTCCTTTCAAGCCTCCCCTGGATGAGTTGGTAGTATGTCATTAAGAAGGTGGCTAAGAAGTTGGAATACTGGATCACTAAGCCTATATCCCTCACTGACAAATTCCAAATCTGCTCTAAAGTGCTTGCCGCCACTCATGTTTACTACTCATCGTGTTGGGTTCCATCCAAAGCCTCCATTTAGAAGTTGGAAAAACTGCTCAAAGCTTTCTTGTGGGCTAATGCTTCTACAGGAAAAGGTTTTCATCGGGTTTCCTGGGATATATGTTGTTTGGCTTGCAATTCTAGAGGCCTCGGTCTTATTCACATCCAACGCCAAGGGCAAGCTCTTTGCGCTAAATGGATTATTAGAAGCATTACTGGCCCAAAATCTTGGAAAGTTCTCATACGACACGGTATTGCGAAAAGGATTTCCTTATGGCCATCTTGCATGGAAAGGCTTAGGGTTTGTCAATTTTCTCATCACCCATGTGCTGTCAAAATTGTTGGCACCTTTGTGCTTAAGAGTATCTGGAAAGCGTGGGAATGTGTTAAACCTTGGCTTATATGGAAGGGGGATAGCTTTCGTAATGGGATTTCTATCAACCAACACTCACTTTGGTGGTCATTGATTTTTCAATCTCAAGATAAATGCCAAGTGAAGTCCCGGGAATCTCTGCACTCAAATTCTTCAAGTGCGAAATTCACACTATTGAGGATTTTTTCTGCAAAAAATCACAAATCTAGTTCCCTTGGCCAGAATTTAAAGCTCTATTTTGGATTTCCAACTAGGATCAAGATACTTTTCACACAGTGATCAATTTGGTTCCTGACCACATGGTGCATAAAATTTTGTGCATTCCTCTCACCCTTGGTGGATGGATTGGAAATGGCATGTTCGACACCCCATTTTGTAACTACAAATCCAATAAGGGTTATCGTTGGCTCTCACCCCATCTTCCCATGGTGGAAAAACTCAATGCACATTGGGAATCCACTCCACCTTATCCACCTAGGGATGATGATTTGAAAATGTTTGGACTCTATCTATGGAGCCTAAGATTGCTCATTTCCTCTGGTGTATTCTTCATCAAGGCCTCCCTATCAGAGCTCATCTTGCTCAGATTGGGGTTACTATTCCCAAATGCCCTTTCTGTGGACATTTGGAGATGATAGTGCATGTTTTTTGGTTCTGTCCCAAAGCTCAAAATGCCTAGAACCGGAATCATTCATTTTCTTTCCTTCCCAACCTCATTGTTTCACTTGAATCATATCGTTTTGGGAGACAATCCCAAGCTTCTGCCTATGTTGACCCACATTTGGCATGTTTTTCAGAGGGGATATTCTATTTTGGATTTGGAAAGAAAGAAATGATTTTTTCTTTGCTAATTCTTTAGTTGATCAAGCTTTCTCTATTTATAGTAAATCTATGGTGATCTCTAATGTGCTTCTGCAGATTCAAGTTCAAAGCAATAAGGTGGCGTTGGAGGTGGATCACTGCCTGCGGACGATGCGCCACCGGGAGAGGCCCCCTGTATAACTGGTCATGTGCCTTCGTCCCCCACCGGGAGCTCCTTGCATTCGATTGCAGGGTGGCGGTGCAACCGGTCTTAGTTTTATGCTTTGTCGTACTCGTGTGTTCCCATGGCCTTTCCAACAGCCTTCTCGCAGCTCACCGCGGTGGCAAGGCTCACCGCCGCACTCGTAAGCTCGACAAAGGGGTGGAGATCACCTTCTCGCCATCGTGGCTTGGGCTCGCCACTTTGCTAGCATGGTGGGGCTCTCCCCTTGCCATTGATATGCCTTAGATAACTTGGAACCCACCTCCACACCCGCCAACTTTTGACAAGTTCCCTCATCTCGGCCTCGCCATTCCTACTCACGAGGAAGTGACCCAGAGGATGACACTGCTACCGGGTGGGAACTTCCTAATGATGGAAAGGATCTCATCGGTTTGGGGTGGCCGGATGACCAAGATCCGC
This sequence comes from Taxus wallichiana var. yunnanensis, assembly GCA_018340775.1. Classification (NCBI taxonomy): domain Eukaryota; kingdom Viridiplantae; phylum Streptophyta; class Pinopsida; order Cupressales; family Taxaceae; genus Taxus; species Taxus wallichiana. The sequence goes on along the minus strand of CM031235.1, from coordinate 210,337,727 downwards.
CGCCTTGGGCATGTTTGGTTTGTTAACTTGATTTTTTGGTTGTCTTTCCTTAGGCTTTGCCTATTTTTTTTTGTATTCTCCTAGGCTTGGCCTAGTTTGACTTTTTGTTGCTTTAGGCGCTACTTAGCTTTTTCGTGGTTTTGGAGCATGCTCTCATATCACCCGATTTTGTGTTGAAAGCTATCTTGTATCGTATTGTATTTAATATAATACAATATCTTTTCATCAAAATATTAACCTTCAAATAAAGAAACAATATAATGGCACCATTGCTTGCAATGACATGTTTACATGTATGTTGATGGATTTTATAGGATTTTTCGTGTAAATGTTTTCCAATTTTGTCTTTTTCTATCTTCAAGCTCATTGTTCTTGTTGCGGTCATCTAATTGCACGCTAGAATGTTTGCATGCATTGGTGAAGGTTTGTTGTTGGATGCCAGTTTTTATTTTATATTTGAACAATTGTCAGCGGTTTTCTTGAATTTTCCAAAAAAATCTGCATCATATGTCATCATTGTTGAATTTGTTAAGTTTTTCTCCCAAGTAACATAATTTTCATCTTAAAATTTACAGCCAAAAATATGATTTTCATCTTTCATGAAATGTAAATTGAAATTGTCCCTGAAATTGTGAGCGGGACAACTGCTTAAGCCGCTAACCAAAAGCTTTGACTCCCTTCTTCACAACTAACTAAATTATAGTCTGCATCCATGTAGTCAAATTTGTAACTTGTATTGTGTATTTGTGTGTATATGCATTTTATTTGGGGACTATTTCACTTTACCTTGTATTTAGTGCTCAGATTTTGAACCGTATAATTGCAGTTATAACCAAACTGGTTCAAGGTCCAATATAGGCTTGCTGTATAATCAAATTAATACATCCATGTGAAACGGTTGTTTAATTGGGGATGCGTTTGCATATTCCTTCCTCACTTTGTTGCCAAACCCACAACCTTTTCTAGCATACTCCCATCCTCTACAAAAGTGGGAGTTTAAGAGCAATATTTTGTGTTGATTCGTCCACTCATGTTTGATACAGGTCCTTCTGAGATCCTTCACATGCAAGCCCATTGATGAGAATTAAGAACTCCAATCCGATTTGGGAAACTTTACTAGACTGGCCCATGTCATGCGCATTGTTTGACAAAATGTCTCAAGAAATTGTTATCCCATAGAATGCATTTATTTCAAGATATGAACAAAATGGAAACTCTTAATCAAATTTTTTTAAAGCCAAGCTCCATAACTTATGTGTGTACTAAAAAATGTAGATAATTATTATAAAGGAAATTAAGTTTTGTAAACCAACTCTATTTTTCCTTAATGCGAATGAGATGGCATGAATCTGTTAATGCTTTCTCTGACATTATAAATATATGGAATGCATATAAGTAGAGAGGAATTACCAATTTCAATGAAATACATCATAACAAATGGTATCTCTTGTTTGTATTTGTTCTAAATGCTTACTTGAGCTTCTTGAATTAGATGAATATATAAATTTTTGAATATTTATCTTCTTTCCTGGAATATTATTCTTTGTTTTTAATAAATTTTTTAAATTTTGATGGTGATAATTGGGATAAACTCGTGACATCCAAGACAATGATTGATATTGCTAGCATTACTATTGGAAGAATTGGGATTAAAAATAATAATAATAATTTGTTATAAGGCAGCTATTACTAGCATTCCTTTCTTGAATGAATAAACATTTATTGAAAAATAGTTCCATCTAGGAAGAGGACAAATGCATTTTTTTATATAAATGGTTTCCAAGTTGATCTTTAAAATTTCAGTCGTTCTTTGTAAACAAAGAATTCTTATTGAAGTCTTAACTCTATTTTTTAGTTGAAGACTTTATTTTTTGGGTAAAATTTTTTGACTGGAACACACTTTATTTATCCATAATCGGCCATATTTCCATTTAAGAGGATGTCTTCAAAATTTGAACTTGGGTGGTGCCACAAACAACAAATAATCGGTTCAATTTGAAGCATTATAAGTTAATTTGGATCCACTAAATTTTGTTCCCAATAACACACGTTGTTCTCAATGGACGGCCCTTGGTTCACCCTGTTAAGTTTGGTTTCTCTTACAAGTTATGGGATGATGTTAATGGGGATAATAATTGCAACACGGTGATGGAGGTTTCAACAAAATCTTGAAAGCGGAAAAAACAACTCTCACCCAAAACAATATTTTAAAAATGAAATGTAATAAACTCAGAATCGCCAACAAACGAGGTTTCATTGACTTGCACATTGCCGAAGTGGGGGCTTTAAAATCGGGTGTGTGCATTCACGAGAATGAAAGAAAATAGATTGTTAACTAATGTTGCAAATTGGAAAAATGAATGAAATATATAAAATACATGTGGATTTTATCAAAAATGCCTCAAAGACATGTCATCATTTGGAATGTAGTTATTTCAACTTTGAAATTATGAAAATTGTTTGAAACATGCCTCAAATAATTTTGGCTCCTTCACATGAAATAGATTAGAGTTATATTATATGTAAATACATTCTCGAAATATGTATGTTAAAATATAAAAATATAAAATACCGTTATAAAGTTACATATATATTATATATAATTCTAGGGAGAAAGAAATTAAAAAAGTGTGTCAAAATAGATTATATACAACTATTTTGCATTCTATTTGTCTGTAAGCTCTTTAACCATGTGAACATATTATTAGCCATTGTTTATTATTCAAATGCTAAATTTGCTAGTGACGATATTGATTATTTCCCCCGCCAAAGATGACCTAAGGATATAATTTACTTTTGCGTTGTGCAGTAATTTACGTTTTGCATTCTATCTCAGTGATTGCAATGATATGTTAATTGCCTTGTTATACTAGTTGGTCACTCAAAGTCCACTTTTCCGGGCATTAGGAAAACAAAACATGATTCTTTCAACTCGAGATTTGATTATGTTTCTGCTCTTAAGTTGAAAGAAAGACCTCAGAATATGTCTTTACTTTAAACATATTGGTTGTCGTATGTTGTATCTTTTTTCAATGATGACTGCACAAAATTATTGCGAGGAAAGCATTCTTTTTGTAAAAAAAAGTAGAGATGATGTCTACGACATGATTGAACAACTAACCTACCCCGCCACCCTCACGCTATTCTTTACTCTAAGTGCATCTAACACCAAATGGCTAGACCTACATAAAATTATGCCTAACTTTAGACTGTTGACCCTTGTGATATACGAGAGATGGAGAAACCTTAACATTGTTTCCAACCCCCATCATGTTTCTTCATTCCTTCATCAAAGATTCATAATATTCCATGAAAAAGTATTACAAAAACACCTTGACCTCGTGACTATTCAGTGCAAGTAAGATATATTTCCCTTCTCTATTTTGTTTAGTCAATTCGCAATCTTGAATATATGATCTCCCCTCTTATAGGTATGAGTGGCAACATCAAGGCTCGCACATGTACATGGCTTTTGTGGCTTCCACATGCGTTGAATGTTGAGACACTAAACTGGGATGACATATCTTTTGTTCAATCTACGAAGAAGTACTTTGACTAGTTTGTTTATGCATGGAACCCCCGACCCTTAGCTTGATGGATATAATATATTCAATTTTGCATTAAAGAGCACCCATGCCTATTAAACATGCAACAAATAATGGTTATAGATACTCTTTATGACTTGGAATGACTATTGAACCCTATTCAATGCCACACCAAATGCTTTGAACAAGCTTGCCTCCAAAAAAAGGAATAGGCCTACAATTTCGCTACAAAGTACCATGGAACGTGTGAGTTGAATCACAACTACATGTAGATGTTGGTAGAAAGATCAAGAACCATCCAACCCGTAAATGACAACAAACTCAACATCCAGAACCAAACCATGCTATCTATTTAGAGAGCAAATGTTGATTTCCTGTATGTGCTTTCTCAACATCCAGTTCTAAATATATTGCAAAATATGCTTCAAAGGCAAAAAAACATTCTGAAACATACCTTCAAATGCTCTCAAGAATTTCTTCCATCTCCAACCCGACCAACCAACATATATTGCATTTCACAAATTGTTAATCGATAATGTTGTTGAGTATGGCATGAGCACACAAGAAACATGTCACATGTTACAAAAATTACCTCTTGTTCTCTATGTTTGTAATTTTATTTCCTTGAATGTTGGTAAAAGGTCATGCGTCATGTCACATAAGTAGAGGTTGAGACTAATTTGACACATCTAACTTCTTACATGCTTACATACAACGACCATCAAATATGGAGTCTATATCGCTTATCGAGGCTAGTCAATCTTGGTCTTACAATAAGCAACGTGTTAGGAACAAATGGAGGGTAAATCTCCGCCAACTATTGTGCGTGTCGGGCCCATAGTTTATCAAATTCTTACTTTGGAGTCCACTTCTTATGGACTATTATGTTGGAGTGAACTCCTTCTATACAAGCCATTCCACAACATTTCTTCGAGACATAGGGAGCACAAGGAGGAAATCATTTCCAATTGGGAGGATATGCGAAACAATTATCAATCTTGGCATGTCATCCACGTTTCTAAAACTTCATGCTCCTCTTCTAACAAGGAACCCCAACTCCATCTCGCAAATCACATGGCCCTGATAGCATTGACATGTCAAGCCATCAATGCATCAAAAACATCATAGTTGTTAAAAAATCAAGTTCCTCTTTCTTTGTATAGTCATGGTTCGTCTTTCATTGAAGCATGCAAGGGTTCTCATTACAATCCTCTACAACCAATCTAGCTCCACACCGGACTCCCTTCCATTGTTCTTTATTTTTAAGGTCTCTACTACTTGTAGTGTAACATTGGTTGCAAAATGATCAAGTTCAACATCATCTTCTTCTCTATCTTCCTTAATCCATGCCAAATAATAGCCTTCACAACTTCAACACAATATAAATATACATATAGCTTCATATATACAACATTATTCACACTTAATGAAGGTTCCACTTACCGTTCTCCTCCTCCACCATTCCCTTACCGTATGGTTCACATGTTATTCTCTTTCCATCTTCATCTTTCCTTTCTAAGCCACCTTCCTCTATGCATGTCTTTCGATGTTTCCCAGACACATTTCATGTGTGATTGCTAGTTAAATAGGTGTTTAATAGAACCATTGGCACTTGCAAACTCATTTGATTATCCAATACTCAAATACAAATTATCCAAGGATCTAGCACAGAGAAGTTTCTATAAAAGCACAACCTTAGAAACACATATTCCAACCAAGACTTCACATTTCTAAAGACTAGAAAATTTTCTTTCCCCAAAAACCATCCAAAAATTAGAAAAAAACATTAACACTAAACTCCATAGTTGTTTCTCAATTTCACTTATATATCTACCCAAACACAAACCAATTTTTTTAAAAACAGAACATTTACTTTCCTTGAACAATATTTGCAATATTCCCTTTAACAAACACTTCTGGTTTCTTTCTTTTAATCTTGGTGCCCCTTTTCAGCGTACTGTGTAGGTTGATTACATTTTTCATAGAAATATCTTTGCATGCTTTCAAATAAAATAAAAAGCCCTTTACACTAATCATAAAAACGTGGCAAGATTGCTGCCATACATAGCCTATTGAAATACTGAAAGTGAAGCTACCATTCTCTCCTGCGACTTTCATTTACTTACAGAGAGAGATACAATTACAAGTGTATTGTGGTGCAGAAATACTTCATGGCAGCAGAAAAGTTCGGTTTGGAATTATCGGGTGTGCACGCGTAGCCACAATAGTTGCAAGAAGGATTGGACTGACAGCCAATTCGTCAGTGTATGCAGTTGCCAGCAGATCAGTTGATAAAGCCAAGGAGTTTGCCAACAATTTAAGTTCGGAAGTAAAGGCTTATGGGAGCTATGAGCAGCTTTTGGATGATCCCTGTGTGGATGCAGTTTACATGCCTCTCCCACATCCTTGCACCTACACTGGGCTCTCAAGGCTGCCCACAAGAAGAAACACATTCTTCTGGAGAAGCCCCTGCTCTCACTGTAGAAGATCTTGACACCATCATAGAGGCATGTAACACCAATGGTGTCCAGTTCATGGATGGCACCATGTGGATGCACCATCCCAGAACTCCCAAAATGAAGGCATTTCTCCAAAGTCCAGAACTCTTTGGAGAACTCAAGTCGGTAAGCATTCAATCTTGTTTTCTCACAAAAACACCATTTGTTTTTCTGTTGATTTCTTACTGGGTTTTAGTATCTCCCTTTTCTAAAATCTGGCTAAACACGTTTTTTTGGGGTCCTCTGTGTACTTTTTGGATAATGTGATACAGTATAGTGTAATTCATTCATTTGGGTTTATTTCTCTCATCTGCATGTTTGGCTGTAATTGAATACTATACCCAAAATACTGATGTGGGTACAACTACAAATTACTTTTATGTTTAGCCTTTAAAAATGTTGCAATTAGAAAACATTTCACTTCCATGGTTATTTGCAGGTCCATAGTGTCTTCACAATTGCTGTTGCTGGTAAGTTCTTTGAGGAGGACATAAGAGTTAAGCTGGATTTAGATGCACATGGTGCACTGGGTGATGTTGGATGGTATTGCATCAGGGCAATTTTATGGGCAAATGATTACGAAATGCCTCAGAGTGTGACTGCACATCCCGGACCTATTTTGAATGAAGCTGGAGTCATTACAGCTTGTGGGGCTACTTTCTCTTGGCAAGACGGGAGGATGGCAACTTTTCACTGTTCATTCCATAGTCAGTTTTCCATGGATTTAAGTGTCCATGGGTCTAAAGGAATTCTGCGGCTTCATGATTTTGTGATTCCTTATGAGGAGGGTTCTGGATCATATTTCTCTTCCACAGATGCTAAGCTTGTGGAAATGGACACAGCCTGGGGCAGGCCCAGTGAACACAGAATTACAACAGAATTGCCTCAGGAAGCTCTTATGGTTCAAGAATTCGCCAGCCTGGTTAAAAGCATTCAAGAATCTGGAGGAAAGCCAGATCCACATTGGCCCTCCATCTCGAGGAAAACACAGATATTGCTAAATTTTGTAAAAACATCTATCCAGGGAGGCTTGATTTGTGTTACATTGTGAAGTAAATAATGAACTCTTACACTACAAGGTGTTTTATTATGGTTAAAAACAATGTCTCTGATATAAGCCAAATGTTTTGTTTAGTAATATGAGCATATCTACGGGTCTTTTGTTTTTATGAGTAAAAATGTTGTTTTTCTATCTAAGGCTGCAACCAAAAAGATGTATAGAATTTTCTGCTCTCTATTTTTACTGATTGATAGGAGCACAAAGTTTAATATAACCATCTTATACGGTATAAGCTTATTAGGTGATACTCACAAGAAGTTAATAAATTCCAAAGAGCCCATTAGACCAACTAGAATGACACTGGTCTATAACTACAGCGTGTAAACAGATTGACTATAAAGTCTGGTAGTTATCAGACAGAACAATTATTCATTAGGATTCACTATAAAGTCCATTAGTTAGCAGAAAATACTATTACTCATCAGTGGAAACTAGAAATAAACATTTTTGAACCGTAGACCCTTTGAGACACTGGGGTTCGGGGGGACGAGGACATGTATGCCATTTCAAATCAGGATTTGGGAGTAAAGGAATAGGGTATGACTATATTATACATAAATACAATCACCAGAAGATACAGGGATGGAGAGGGGGCAGAGTCCTCACCCTATACTGAAGTCTCACGGTGACAATGTTCTGAACTTATGATCCGACTCTCGAGTCAATTGTCATTATAGGTATAAGCTTTTGTCACGGTAAGAAAGTAGCCATTATTGCTCTCCTTGCATCCAGACATTTTCAATGTCCTTTGAGGGCTGTCCACAAAAAGAAACATATACTTCTGGAGAAGACCTCTGTCTTGTATGTTGAAAGCCTTTACCATCATTGAGGACTGCCAACGAGGTAAAGCTAATGGATGGTACAATGTGGATGCTCCATCCTAGAACAATTTAGTGAAATATACACTTTCAATGGCCTTTGAAGGCTGTCCACATAAAGAAACACATGCTTCTGGAGAAGTCCTCTGTCTTGTCTATTGAAAGCCTTCACCATCATTGAGGCCTGCAATGGAGGTTCAATTAATGGACGATACGATGTGGATGCACCATCCAAACTACTCGGTGAAACATATTCAAAACCCGTGTTCATGGGATTCTAAATTGGTGGTGCTATGAGGAGGGATCCCAAAATGTATTCAGTGGGTGCTGTGGGGAAAATTTAGGAACCTGTGCAAGTAATATGGTCCCATGGGATATGAATTTTTGTGTCTTGTTACACGATTTTCGAATCTGCATTGAACATTGACAATAAACACCGTCAACAGAAATCAGGAAAAAGTTCAAACTGCACATGGTCCATTTGGCAATAAAGTACCCAAAAATCTTTCATGTGGGTGCTGCAAACTCTCAGACCCCACAGTCCAACACAACACATGCTGAAGATTGCACAGCCTGGGGAGCTGATGGATCCTGAATCACAAGTTTTTGAGTAGACCCACTGATGAAGGTAGGTCAGTTTAGGCAAAAGCCCATTAAATCATGGGCCCATTAAATCAGTACATGAGCCCATGATCGTTATAATACTTTTTTCGCTCAAACACCTCATCCTTAAGATTAATGATGGGAAAGAGCAGAGGCTTCCACAGAGAAGTGGCCAACAGAAACAGGGGCCGACACAAAATGCTCAACAACTTCTTTGTAAATCGGAGGAGGGCCCTGGAAAGAGGGAAGTGGGAAGAGGGCCTACTTCTGTGTTTTCTGGATTATGGCACACGGTCTAGTGTAATTCAATCGTCTGGGTCTGTTTTTGTATGGTAATTAAAGATGTACATATTTTTTTCATTGTCTATCCAGATTCCACACTTATCATTATGTCGAAAGAAAGTTTTATATAGCTGCCTTTAAATGTATAGAGTGATACACACACAAAAAAAAGGAATATGAGCTTTTCCCTGGATTGACTGCTTAGATTTATCTAATACTATGTGATCCATCAGTCTCTCACTCCTCTGCTTGCAGTGCTTCATCTACTATAAATTGAAGTCTGTTTTGCAATTTAAGATAATTAACATCATATACTGTATCACTTTCCTTTTTCTCATCCTTGGCTAACTTTTCTTCATTTAATTGATTTGAAGTTGTTTGTTCCTTGTAAGGATTTCTCATTCTTGGAAAGATTATTCATATTTATTGTTTCTTACAACAATTTTTGATGATTTATACCCTTTTGTTAATTTGAGCAAATTAATTTGGTTTTTTGAACTTTTTTCCCTGCTATCTTAGACATATCCTTCTAGCATCATTTAGAGAGCCTTTGCGCCTTAATCTCAAGCTGGGCAGACAGTTGAATTGGATTATTGCTTTTGAGATCTAGGTAGCCGAGTGCACGTGGGTGCGGAGTGGCACGGGTGCACGGGATCGGGTACGCTGATATGACAAGTTTTTGGGGGCCCAAGTATGGCACTTGGGTACGGCAGTACAATATACATATAAAATATTAAAAATATTTTGAAAAGTAACAAGATAAGCAAAATTCCAGCCTTACACATGCATAGATTAAACAAATTTGAAATATACATAAGTGAAATAGCCACAAAAGTTAAAACATATTGATAATTCATTGTTCGAACTTATAAGCAGTACATTGTTCAAATCAAAATGTTACAATGTATTATGTAACATTTTAAACACAAAAATGAAGATACATCAACATTCTAATTAGTAATAGTCTAATGGCTCGCATCTTCTCCAATGTCTTCAATGAGAGCATCATCACCATCATGTGGTTCATTAGAACCACAAACATTAGGGGTACAACTGAGAACCATTAGCAATCGCTCCCGCTAGCCCCGCTTTACAACTCATGCAAAGTACTATCTAGGTCCGGTTCTAGCAATGAAAGTTGGGAATGGGAACATCCAAGTTTGGAGCAGGGTTCATTTTAAGACACCTCTATAAAATTGTAGGTGGAAAATATCGGCAAATATCCCAGGAACTAGTTTCAATAAAGACGAACCTGTGATGATTCCAAAACCAAATTTTCACTGGTTTTTCCTGGCTGCATCATTGACGAGCGACAACAAGACGTCAATAATAATCCTTGACGCGTCGTCAATGGAACGTCAATAGACTTGGCTAACGCGCGACAACAAGACGTCAATAACCATTCTTCGACGCGCATCGGTTGATGCGCCGCGTCAATGGATTCATTTGACACGCGTCGATGTGCTCATTGTCGCGTCGCGCCAATCGATCCACTTGTGACGCGTGTCAGTCAGGTTTTATTGACGCGCGTCAACAGTTCATGTTGACGCGACACGCCAATAGAATCAATCGACGCGGCGGCTAGAGCCATTGGACGCTCGCCAATTGAATCTCTCGACGCGTCAATGTATTGATTGTGCCGCGCGTCAATTGGTTCTATTGACGCGTGTCGATTGGAGCTGCTGACGCGTGTCAGAGCGAAATTTTGACGATGTCAATAGAACCACCGACGCGGACAACCTGGAGTAATTGACGCATGTCAACTAAGACCATTGACGCACGATTTAGCCTATAAATACCCTTCGATAGGTTATTTTCTCATTTACACCTTCGTGCTCTTGAATTTTTGCAGGTCTCAATCGTTGTCAAAGAAGAGAATCCAAGCACAACTATAATGTCAACTTCACATGCTTCCCAACTACAAGCTCAGGAAAAAAATCAAGAAGAGAATCCAATTCAATCCATGGCCAAGATCATATACAGGAATCCCTTATGCCCTCACATCCATACTGTTTTAAAGATGTCTTCAGAATATAAAGATTTGATGGATGCGTGTGAATTTACAGGGCTCGTTAATATGCCCCATTTCGAAACAGATCTGGATATTTTGAATTACCTTCTGTCATCCTATAATTCAGAGGATGGCCTTTTTTATGTGACTCTGAACGATGGCCGAATGTTCCAATTCAGTATCGAAGCAAATGACATCCATCGGTTTACGGGCCTTCCGTTCAGAAATTTACCAATTGTTACAACCAAGGCAACACTCCTGGAAGAAGACAAGAAATTTCTCGAATCAACGTTCGGTTTCCATGTTGATTGTAAGTATAATTCGTTTTAATTCATATTTTTTATTCTGATACAATTTTCACCGTTTTTTTCGCATTTGCAGCGCATGTCAATAAATCCAGCGTGGTGTGGATACGCAATCAATTGCACACCACTTTTTCTTGCCGCAGCTTATTTCATTTTTTCAATCTTGAATTATTTTGCAGGTCGCCAAACAGATATACCAAATTGGGCCATTGCATACATTGTTGCCACTATCTCAAAACAAAAATTGATTGTGCACCTATCTATCCAAAAAATAAGAAATCGACCTAACAAATGCAAAGCTTTAAAAAAACCTATCATTTATTCAACAAACTATCTCCTTGGCCTTTATTATGAGGCACTTTTAAATTTAAAAGATAAAAAAATTCCTATTTGACCGATGAGGAGTTGATGAAGTTGTCAATTCCATTCAAGAACAACAGTATAAAGTATTTAGTTTGTATTTCAATTTTTGACATTACACTACACAATTATTAACTCTTAAATTTTAATTTTTCAGAGAGAAGATTTATCAAGCCCTTCCCGAAAAAAAATGCGTTATCGAGAGGAAGAGGCCAACAACACGCCGAGGCTTCTGGGACTCCTAATCTGAAATGGAAGCTCACTCCTCTCCAAACCCTCAACAGCTTTGAACTCGTTAAACGCCGAGAAGTAATACCTTCTCATATATTATTTACAAATTGCAAAGTTGCATATTTATTTTTCAATTTAAATTTTAAGCAAATGAATTGACAACATTTAATATTGATGAATCGCAGGACTTTGGAACATACACTTGTTTTAAACTCAACCTTCTTCCCAACTCACTCCATACAGATCGCATGCATTCATATCTTCTGAACAAACCCTGAATACAACTCCTACAAGGCCACCCTTAGCACCGAGAAAAACTACCCCTCGACAAGAAGGTACAACTTTTTGATAGTACATTTAATTTCGTAGTTTTTGCCTTTTTGAATTGTTTTCCTATTTTTCATTTTTTTCTTGTACTTTTCAAGCACATGTCAGTCCTGATCAAACCGCGGCACCGACACCCACTCAACCAATAATTTTTAAAATGCCAACCAGAGGAACAGTGAAAAAGAACATTGGTAAACGCATGCCACTTGCTCCGGCCCCTAGTGGGACACTAAACATTGCCTCCTCCTTTCGAATTCCAACTCTCTCACTCGGTGGCTTGCCCAAAGGCAACGGCATATCGTATTTTGAACAATATAAATTTAGATGAAGATTATTTGCGCATTGATAAAGAATGACCCAACCGGTTTTTTCAATACCCGCGAGATAATTCAAGGCCAACAGGTATAATTCAAATTTCAATTTAAATATGCTTTACAATTTTGAATTACATTTTGATTTAAATTTATTTATCTAAATCTTGATTTATTTTTCACAAACAGATCAGCCCACCCAAAGGCAGTAAACAAGTAGCTTGATTGATCTTCTTTGAAAGCCCCATACTTCTCAAAGAAGATCATCTTCATCGATTGGATAGTGAACAGTTGCTACCTTTTCCTTTGGAGAACTTAATTGGTTATGATTGTCAATCCCATGTCAGTGAGTTTATTCTTCCTCATATCAATCAGCTTATATAATGGGAGAGAAGGGCTAAAGTTCTTATCAATGAGATTATTAGTCGTTATGAAAATTATTGGCAACGGGATAGTTTATACGCTGCAGTCCAGAATCAACCTGCGAAGATGGATTCCTTACTTACCCAAGTAAGAAGTGGGACTGTCACGTATAACAACTATAAAGACGACATTTTAGATAAGTCATTAAACAAATTGGAAAATATTAGTGCCGAGGCCCAGGCATATTTTAACAAATGGTCCAAGGACAAGGATTTGGTAGCAATTGCAAATGCCAAAAGAGATAGAGCGGTTGTAAGTACTATTACATTCAAACAATCATTCTTGTTAATTTGGAATTTTCATTTTTAGTAATATTTTGAATTGACATTACTCTTTTTGTGCGGTTGAAATATGAAAATTTGAAGAGTCAAAGCAAAGGTATTTGCAAGTTCACTTGGAAACAACAAAGAACAGGTTTATCCGCAAAGAAAAATTTGAAGCAAAATATTGTTTTGTTAACAAACAAAACAATACACTAAAGCGAATAATTAAAGAGCACGGTTTCGACTCGACATATTATTCAAAGCTAAAGCAAAGAGCTGATCCAATTTGTTGTCGCATGGAGATGCGACAAATCAAGAAGAAAGAATTTTAAAAAATCGGGACAAAGTCTTTGTGGAAGATCTTATAAGTTTAGGGTTATTTCGCTGTTGTTGGGGAAAGGGGTACAGAGCACAGTGGAAGAAGCCGTTGGGGAAGAGAGTAGAGGAGTACAATTGGATAAAGAAAAAGAGGGTTGAAAACTAGAAACTTTTATTATTGTGGAAACTTTAAATATTGAATTGGAAAACTTCTACTATTGAGTATGGTATTTGAATTTAATTATATGGATTTATATACAATCTTTAATTTTAATTGCATTAGATGGTGATTATCATGAATTATATGTATGTTTCTTGTTTACTTGCATTGTCATGAATTATATGTGGACATAGATGATGAATGATGATAATTGATAATTAATGATAGATGATGATGAAAGACGATGAATGGCGATAATGATATGATATATATGGATGATGAACAATTTAATGTGGATGTAGATTTATCATCAAGCACACGTAATTCTTCTTCTCTAGACTTTTGAACTTGTTTTAAGATAATTATTCTCTATACTTGTAACGATATGATCATAATGTCATTAGAATGGATATAGATGATAAATAAATGGAACGTGTTATAATGGATATAGATGACATTAATGATTAGAATGGATATAGATGACATTAGAACGAATATAATTGTAATGATATGATTATGAATTATTTTTAAAAATGGAATTATTTTAATAAATTTAAATTAGATAAATAATTGTGTTAATAATAATTGTAATGTCGTGGACTCAGATATGATAATGATATGGTGATGATATGATATATATGGATGATGAGGAATTTTATGTGGACTTATATTTAAAATTGTATAATGTATTGTTTATCCCATAGTTAAAAAAATATATCAAAGGATTTTGCACATATAAAAATAAATTAAATATAATTTTAAGAAATCAAGAAAGAATCATCACTGGTAAGAAATTAAACATAATTGCAAATATGATAGAGTTTAGCTTACCTCTCATTGCGTATTAGATTGTCTTTGTGAAATCATCAACGTAGAACGTGCTAGATCTTTGTTTTACCTGACATTGTAGATAGAGGGGTGAGTTGCCTGACATTGTCAGTCCTGAGAAGTGCCAGCAACATCTTTAAATATATAGACCAACAATATCTTTAAATAAATGTAAATATATAGAATTAGACCTGTAACATCTTTAATGATAACAAGAGATGAAAAAATGTAAAGTAACAAACAATAAGATTATGTTGAAGAAGATACCTATTTAAAATTGAAATCATCACCGGTAATGTGCTAGATCTTTGTCTTAAAAAAATTCAACACAAAAATGGATTAGTAGATAGATGGAGTGAGTTCGACATTGTCAAACCCTAAGAAGTAACACTTCCTCGGACGGATGTCAACCCACGTTTTCAAAAATAAAAAGATTGTATTTAACTAAATGTAAATACATAGACCTCGTAACATCTTTAATGATAACCAGAGCTGAAAAAATGAATAGTAATAAACAATAAGATTAAGGGGAAAAGATATCTCCTTAAAGTTGAAATCATCACCGCCACCTGGTAATGAGCTAGATCTGTGTTTTAAGAAAACCCAACACGAGAAATGGACTAGTAGATAGATGGGTGAATTGCCTGACATTTTTAGTCTATAGACCTGTAACATCTTTAATGATAAAGATAAAAGATAAAGAAGATACCTATTTAAAGTTGAAACAATCCATTATCAATAGCTTCATCAAACTCGATGTTGTCTTCTGTAGAATGTGACGATGAGCCAATTACACTCTCAAGGTTGGGAATATTTGTACTTGTAGTTGTATTATTCACACCTCTTCTTTCGCAAAGGGAATTCCAGTGTGCAATTGCTCTGTCGAACGGAAAGGTTTCGATGGAGTATCGAGAAACATAACACCTCATGCAACTTTCTAAATTTTTATCCAACCTGTTTCGCTTTGATTTTATAAATGACAATGCACCGAAAACCCTTTCATCCTCCATGCAGACCCCAAAATCATTGTTTGGCATAACTCATATAATCTGAAATATTCACCGATATCTTCTTGTAAGATAAGACTTTGATAGATTCTCGCCACAAACCTTCGTAATAACACCACTTTAAGGTTGATCTAAATTTTATATTGGTTCCTCATTGTTGTTGCAAAATTTGTTGATTGAAACTTTAATAAATCGACATTCAAGTATACCTTTGATCTTCATACCCTTGAACTCGACGTCTTTGTAAATTGTTCCATTATTGTATCCATTGATTTATGGAAATGCTTTCGACAAAGTCTGCATGACCACCACCTTGTATTCCAAAATTAGGATTCATCACACCCATGGCTTCAGAATTTTATCTTTACGTAAACGCCTAATTTCTTGATGACAAGGTTTCTAATTTTTTTAAGCTTTATTCTTGTTTCAACTATAACAAACTCAAACAAATTACGTGTCACGGGAGCATCTTCTCGTTCCGATCCTCGTAATATCTTGACATTTTTGCTAAATGTGCAAAGGGTATTTCCTCCCATTAACAAAGTGATGCAGAGGTGATCGTGGATATTAAATCTCAAAAAGGTGTTAGGATTTTTAAGATCTAATAAATCTTTCCAATTTTCAAAAACAGTGCATCAAAACTATCCGGGAATAGTACAATATATCAAGACTTTGACATACCATTTTTCTCATCCGTATAAAATCCACAATATAGATTAATCTTGTGTATGCTTCATCGGTGTATTGATCTCCTTTAACATTGGAAGAATACCAACCAATGTAAGCAATGTCTCCAAATCAGCTTAAACAGATCAACAAGTCCCTCGCCTATCAACTTCATGATGGTATTTGTGCATGAAACCAACCAATGAAGGATACTCCTCACGAACTCGCATGCAGTTCATACAAAGAGATCCATCTAGTCTCCACATCCTTGAAGTTTTTTGCCATCCTGTAATTCCAATTACAAATTTCTGGAACTCAAGAAATCGCTTTGGGCTGCTTGACATATAGGCATGAAGTTCTCTTATAAGGTATTCTAATTTAGCAACATTTTCATGGTTTATTACCATTTTATATGCTAAATTCATTCTGTGAGCCATACAGTGAATTGGTAGCATATATGGGGCCACTGTTGTTTGTAATCTAACACAGAGCCCTGTTTGGTGACCCTACATGACAGATGCACCATCTGCTCCAACGCATACCAACTTTGTAGCAATTTCATAATCAGTCATTCCAACAACATCTTTCAAATGAGAAACAACTATTTTATATAGGTTTTCGGCATTGCAGTTTTCAACCATTTTCATAACACCCAACAAATGAGGTGTCCTTATATGATTTTCTAAAGTATAGACGTGGATACATACCCATGCGGTGTTGTCGACTATTGTCACTTCATCAATTGAAAGAGAGATAAAGTTTTCTTTTTTTACATTCTCTTTCAAATCTTCCTTCTCTATCATCGAGAGGCATTTTGCCATTTCCCAACCACTACTTTCAGCACTCAATGAGACTGAGGTACATTCAACATTCCGTTAAATTGATACAAAACTTTGAAATCGAGGAAATCCAAATCGCTCTTCCTTTTTTTAGTATTTGAAAAAGAGTAGAGAATTGTATGAATTTTGCATGTAGATTTGTTTGTTTCATCTTACCAATATGTGATGTGATCGTTCCTCCCTTTTCCAATAGATGTCTGTGTTTTTTTTGCTCTACCTCATATTCCACTATGTATCTAACATGCATGCATTCTTTTTCAGTTTTCCACCTATGTGTTTTGATTTTCTCGCCATCCGCCCCTCACATGCTTAAATATTGTTTTCACAATGTTTTTCTATAGTGTCCAGCTCTTAGCTTGCATTTTTGTTGCTTTCCCAATTTCCACGTACATATTGTACATGTACATTCTAGATGGGATCTCTTTAGAATTAGATGATTGTACAAGTTCAATAAACGGAAATTTAGCTGCCCAATCAAACTTGTATGTCCCGCCAATGGTCCACATATTCTTGTTCATTTTCAATGCTTTACTTTTTGAGTAGAATTTTGAGAAATATCACAATCACTGGTTTCCTCTTTCTTGGACCGGAGTTTGATTTTGATTTCTGTCTTCCATTTTCTTTGAGTGTTTGTATCTCGTGATATCTAGCCGCACTTCTGCCACGGTTGCACCCCAATAGAACAATATCTTCAAGAATCGGCATATTATCGTAGGTTTCATTTGTTTGACTTTGATACTGCATAATGCATGTCCACCTCAATAATACCTTCCACATAGTCAGTATTTTGATTCTTTGTGGTGGCATCTATATGATTGGTATTTACAATATCTGTATCCGCAAAGTTTCCAAAATACTTGAAGAGTGATTTCTGAGATTTCTTACTTACTTTTAGGTTATTCGTATTCTTTGAGCTGGCACCTTCCATTATTCTGAAGAGAGTCCTACGTCAGCAAAAGAACCAAGTAGCGACTCTATCCAGATTGTTTGAGGTCTTGTCACGCGTCCCCTATCTGAGGTCTCTGTCACGTGTCAACTCTCGCACTTGTCGTGCGCGTCAACAACCCATTTCTGTTGCACGCCCATGCCTCGAATATACTTTATGCCATGTGTCAACACTGCCCTTGTCGCACGTCAACTTCTTTGCCCAAGTCACACGTCAACACTTCCTCTGTCGCGCGTCAATACAACTCTTGTCGCGCGTCAACAATGCCCTTATCACGTGTCAACACTGCATTTATCGCGCGTCAACAATCACAGGCTAACAGTAATCTGAATCTCTAGTGCTTAAGGGTATGCGAGTTCAAATTTCATAGTATTGGTAATTTGGTAAGCTACTTGAGGTATACTACCCAAAGAATCACCTAGGTTTTTATAGGAGATGTTTTCAAATGAAGGCAAAGCCGACCCCCAAAAAAATATACTATATATTTTAGGCGAACAGGACACCGACCCACTCCGAATAATTCGCCTTTTCAAATTTTCCTAAAATGAAATTTTCGCCATATTACGAATATTCGCCGCTAAAATTATCCCTGGTTTGGAGTCTCGGGTCTATATCCCAACACTTTGTTGGCCCTTTCTGTACTCATCCTTCTTATGTGATAGAAGGCGAAGGTTAGAATGCACAAAACCAAATCCTCCACCTTTTTGCTCCCTACTTGTTGCGGTTAAGCGAGTGGATAAATGAATATGTACCCCAATTCCTCTCACTGAAAAAGAACTCTTAATCTATTGAGGCCAGCCGCATGAAAGTCAATGCAAAATTAAGATTTTAAATTTAAAAAAGTAAAAAAGAAAGAGTTAAGAAATTAAAAAAATTAAAATCTTACTTGTGATAAAACTTTTTATGCAAGTGGCATGAGGTAGTGTATGCTTTTCCATGGAGGTACCACCATGAATAAGCATCCATCATGTATTTGTCACGAAGAGCGCTAATGGAGTGATACCGGAGGATATGAAATTCACAAACTCACCTCTAACCATGTCTTCTACTTACGGATCTCGGGAAGATTCTAGAAAATGTTGCCTTATACCCCGCACTAACTTCAACATTCCTATATGGTGGAACCCTCCTAGAGCAAAGAAAGGATCTGCGCTATAGTATTTTGGAGTCAAGGCAAAAGCAAGAAGATGCTATTGAGTAGTCATTTTGTTCCACCTTTCAATGAGATGTGATTGTACTTCCTTGAAGAAGGTCTCTGTAGGATCTTGCTCTTTGGCATTTATGATGGTCTTAATTGACTCAATCATTGAGTCAATTCCATCATAAATCTCACCCATACATGGATGATCCATATCAAAAAATCTCAACATACTCACGATGGGCTCTAGTAAAACTAAGCAAGTACTCCACACGATCCCACCATGCGTCATCAAGGATCAACAATTTCACATTTCTAGCCCTCTCACTATTTTCTTGCCTCCATACACTCCAAAGGTCACTGATAACCATGCCACTCAATGCTTCTCGCACCTTCACAAGTCGTCTCAAGACGAGTGTGTGTGAGGCAAATCGAGTCTCAACAACCTAATAAGAAATTAAAACAAATAAAATTAAGACAAGTAAATTTAAAACATTCAAAATTCTACAAATTACAAACTTATAAAATTAATTTAATGAATTTATAAAAATGAATTTTAAAAACTAATAATTATTTTAAAAAATTAAAAAGAATGTTACAAGTTACCTTCAATAGCTGCAATGTCGAGAATTTACGAAAGATGGCTTGGGACATGTGGTGGTTGCTGACGAACATTTGAATCTCACTTGCCTCCTCATAGACTTGTTTGATCCAAGCAATTTTTGTGCCCAAATTTTGTAACATTAAGTTGAGGGAATGAAGCGCACAAGGTGTCCGAGAATATGTGTCCATACCATGCCTCAACCAACAACCCCGCACTCTACAATTTTTGCATTGTCCATTACAACTTGGACAACATTTTGAGGCCTCACCACCTCAATAGATTCTATGAGGATGTTGCAATGAATTAGGCATCCTTCACCTGCCCCTCACAATCAATAGCCTTGAGAAAAATTGCCCCTTTAGGACACACTTTGTAACCACATTGATCAATGGCCTATTTGTTGTATGTTTCCATTCGGCCGTCGAAATGATGGACACTCTGCTTTGAAGCCATTCATTCTTGATGGGTAACAATGAGTCTTCAAATTTTCTTTCTTTCTTTTGTCAATAAGGTGGTGCACATCTTTTCATACCCCGGGCTAATGTACCCTTTAGGGGCTTCATTAATACATCTCACCATATCTTGCCAAGTATGGTGATCTAACAACATTAAATGGGACACCACATGCATAAATAAAGCGGCCCAACGGTTTGGTGCCTATGTCTCTGCTTTCATTCGGAATGCCCTTTCCAATGGGCCTACATATTTTGTTCTTTTGTGAGAAAGAGGTGAATCATCTTCCCCTCCGGTTGCAATAATAGGTGTAGACAAAAATGGGTGATGCGGGGCCTACAACATCAACAAAAGGAGAAATAGGTGGCTTCTTAATGCTATGTGATCTTCCTTTTTTTGCCATAGGATGCTTGGATTTTAATGCAATTGTTGCATTTGCTTCCTCCTACTCTTTGATGTATGTAAGGGTCTTTGCACGTGGCAACCCCTTTCCATCCAACCCTCCATATGTTCTAATTCGGTGGCCATAATAGCCCCACACAAATGGGCTTTCACCCACTATAGGGCTCTTAAATTGCATATTACATTGTGAGCAAACCCAAATAAAGCCCCCTCCACGTGGTAATTGTTCTAGTTGTTTGAAATGCCTCCAAAGGGGGAGGATGGATCACTTTTTATGGAGACCTTTACTACCTTGACCCACGAGAACTAGAACTCGTGACCATTTTAATCGCACAATGCATTTAAAAAAATGAAAACAAACTTAGTTTTGAGAAAATGTTGAAACTTTAAAATTTAAATTTAAATGAAATCAAATGTAGAAAAATGAAGCTTAAAACAATAACAATAAACAAACAATAAAAAACAACTACAAAATAATAAAATATTAAATACAAACTAGAGTACTTTAAAAAAATCACAAATCTCTTACCTCAATATACCCAACATCAATAATGCAAGCTCCTTGAACTCATTGGCACTTCTATATGGCACTTGAAATCAACCCTAAACAATTGAAAATAGTGGAAAAATTGAAGGTGAGAGTCAAGTATGCAAATAAGAGGCAAGAATGCAAATGTGAGGTAAATGACTTGTTGTTGTTGTTATAGAGTTTGGGGGCACAAATTAGGGTTTAAAAGAATAATTTATTGTTTAAAAAGTCGGTTTGACTTCTTTTTTACCAAAAACAATAAATAAATAAGGTGTATACTTGGCGGGTACATTCGGGCGTGCGGAGGTTCTTCTGCCCGCAGGTCCGGGTATGCCGAGTACATCCATAGATGTACTCGGGCCCCGCAGAAGAACCCTTTCGTATCCCCTGCGAACCATACCCGAACCCCATACCGGGGAAGTATCCAACCGGTAACTGTTGTCCCTAGGGGACGTACCGACTACGTAGTTTGAGATGAATGGTTCGAGTGCAGACACCATTTTACTGAAGTAAATTTTGTTGTATGTCATTGAAATAAGCACAACCCTTAGTTGACAAGAGGTAGAGGATGCTCTTAAAATTTAATTACATTACTTTATTGTCATTATATTAATCTTTTTCACTTCCTCTAAATTCAATGGATCTTGGAATTACATCTACAACTCTAACGTCCTTATTCATTCAAAAATTAATCCTACATTAGTTGATAGGTTTGGTCTCGGCAATATATAAACCGAATATACCATGATCCTTATGCTTAATGGGGGTGATGCCACAAATGAAAGTGGCCCTCCCGCTAACATAATGATTATTTGGTCGCAGGATGAGTGTGTTCTTGTTTGGTCTTCCCATCCCCTCCTATGTGACTTCATTATCCCAAAACCTCTCCCTCTCCTCCTTTGTGGCTTTATAATTCCAAACAAATACCATTCAATTTGCCCAAAATACTTGCCTTACAACCTCAATTCAGATATCTTCCATGACTCTGAAATCCTCATTCATTTGTTCATTATGTTGGGATCGCTCAAGTTCTTTCAAGTCAATGACCATGTGAAAAAATGTTGTCTATGTAGTTCAAAACTTGAGATCATCTTTGCCACTAGCTCTAACCCTCATAAATACTGAGACCATGGTTTCCTCATAAATGCAGGCCATAGTTTTGTTCTTTATTTTATTGTTACAATATTAATTGGTTTGAAACTTGAGATATCCACCATTGCATGTAGCCCTCATAAATGTAGACGATAAATTTGTTGATGTATCCATTGTTAAACAGAAGATAACCTTTTCATTTAGGCCAAAGTGGCTACCTTATTTTATAAGGAGAGTTTACTTGTTGAGAAGATTGTTTCTAAAATCGCTCCAAACATTTTTTTATTGCCTTACTTAAGATTTCATTACTAGGTTATACTCCGAGTTCCAAAAGGATGTGGAACTTGGCATTTAAATCCATCCCAAGTGCCATATACATTTTGGCCCATGGGGATGTGGTATGCAAGGGAGGGACATTCTAGTGGTGTTTTGGAATGTTTTGAATGTCCCAATTTTCCTTCATTTTAACTCATGTTCCCTTGGTGTTTTGTAAATTTTGGCATCCTGTATATTTTTGGTGTTAGGGGCTACTTTGGAATGTCCTCACATTCCTAGGACATCAAGGATCTCCTAATCTTCTTAAAATTTCCACTCAATTAAAGGGCACATTGAAAGAGCATTCCACATAAAGAATGGAAGGAAAGAGAAAATGTGGAGAAGCAGTGAAGACCCAAAGTTTCCATTCCTTATGTAAAAGGAGTGTTAGAGAAATTGGCTAGGATATTGAGGAATGACAAAGGTCTGTATCGTATGTAAACTCCAAAATACATCGCGCATAACCGTGGACTTGGAAAAGGGTCCTATTGATCTAAGATTACAAAAAGGTTTTTATATGCCCCATGCTTGCGTGGATAACCATATAGTAGGGAGTTTGGGAGGTATCAACAAAATAGAATAAAATAACATGCATGAGATGGTGTGGGTTCATGTCAATGAATCTACTCTAGTGGAACACAACACAAATTGCAATATATTACAAAGTTATATGTGAAGGATCATTGTTGGCAAAGAATAATAAGGGAAACTATTGAGATTTAGAAGAGGCAAGATTACCTTAATGGGGGCATCCGGCTTGGCATAGGAGACTCTAGGAACCAATATTAAATTGTTGCCGAATCACATCAACCAAGTTAAGGGGAAAATAAAAGTGGGTAATAAATTGATCAATGATGTTGTTAATTAGTTTTATTAATCGGGTGACCTAATTATTCAATTAATTTATCCATTAATTAATTAACTTTGTTAATTAATTGGATTGAGTATTTCATTATTCATGAAACCCATTGTTGATACAAAAGTAAATAGTTGATTGATTAATGAATCTAGCTAGTTAACAATTTAATTAATTAACTCATTGGATTAACTACTATATTAATTATTTTTGTTAATTTATTAGTTTAACGATGCATTCAATTTTTGTTTTTGCAAATTTGTAAATCAATTCAATAAATACAAAAAAACACAACGTAATGATGTAGAGAAACAAGAAAGACATGTAGCAAAAATGCCTTCACAATAGAAAACAAAAATAAGTTGATTTCTCTTCAAGAATTCCATATCACATATCTCTTCTTCCAAAATTGTTGATGTACCTCTCGAATACAATCTAAAATTCTGCAACATCTTGGATGACTTGTGGGCATGTCGGAAAATCAATTAAGTCCACAGTGCCTTTAGAATTTACACCACCCACAATTTGAAATGCAGATTATCTCAGTAGACCTATTATTTTTGGGAAAATTAAGCTTGGGATAGAACCGAATATCATTTCTTGGGATTTTCATTGACCAAGCTTTTCAAAGAGGTTGATTAATGTCCTGTTTACCTCCTCTACCTCCTTTAGTTGATATTTAGTCCGAGGGTGGTATGCTGAACTATATCGAAGATTTCTAACAATTTTTTCCACAAGGTCCTCCAAAAATGGCTTTAAAATTTAGTGGCTCTGTCACTTGTGGTTTTGGAATGCCATGTAAATACACTATTTCTCTAAAGAACAAATGAACGACATAACTTACATCAGTTGTTTCTTTTTATAGGGTATGAAATTGATCATTTTAATCTAAGTGATCTACCATTATATACATTGAACCATGTCCTCTTTGGGTTCAAGGGAATCCCAAGAAAACATCCATGGAAATATCAGTCCATGGCTCTTTAAGGATTAGTAAAAGTGTATACTGAGACTCATATTTTTCTACCCTCCTTTTGTAATTTGACAAACTCTACAAGTTGAAACATACTAGTTCACATCCCTTCTCATATACAACCAAAATAATTATTTTCTTATCAAATTGTAGTCTTTATCCCTTACAAAGTGTCTGGTCAACCACTTGAGTGCACCCCTCTCACTATTTTCTCTCCTTGATCCTACGGGAATGCAGAATTTGGACACCTTAAAATAAAAACAAATAAATAGTCTTTAAAAGAATGTATACTTGTATGGCCTTGACTTCTTAGAGCTCTATATATTCTACAACTAGCAATTGCATATGGGTGGTGTAATGGAAATGCCGATAGTTTCAATGTTGTATTGGTGTGAAGGAGAGATGTTGACAAAGAAGAGGTATACTTGAAAAACCATAATATAATATGGGCAATTGATGAAGAGAAGCAAGCCAATCTTCTTCAACCTTTCTAATTTCATCAAGCAAAAAGATAGTGGATAGGTTTGAGGGATTCCCAAAAAGTTTATAAGGATTGGCCTTCTAACAGCTTTTATTTCCTTGATGGGTATGCGAAGGCATGCATGCATGGCAGATTTAGAAAATCTTGAATCCCACAATACAGGTAGGTGCAACCAATAAAAGAGACAACTTATTTCATTTTGTGTGGAAGAGAGTACGGATCTGATAGTATTTATGAGATATGATTTCCATGTGCCCACATTACCTTGAATGATCATTTTTGAAGGCATCCTTTGGTCTCTGTGAATGAAGTTTTGAAGAATAGTCTCAAATGAAATTTGTTTCTACGGTGATAAAGGACATGCAATTTTTATGGAAGAAGGCTTGAATGTCATTTTAACAATGAGAATCTTGGAAAGTTGTTAGTGACTAGACTTGAAATTGCTAGTTGACTATTGGAGGGAACACAAGTGATCATTTTCTTTCTTTTGATAAGTCACATATGGACCATGTGTCAATGTTATGAATCGTTAGAAGGAAAAGGGGGTACAACGTGTAGATCCATGAGGTAACACACTCTGGAGGTAACTTTGCAAATAAGTTGTAGTTGTTCAATACTCCCAATGTCACATTTGCTTTTGCAATTTCAACGCTTGTGTTTTGTGGGTGGTTAAAGGCCATACCATTTCTAGGTAAATTTTCTTGCACTTGACGAAAACATTTTGACCCTTACTAATTAGGGATTTTGCGCATTTGATGCTAAGGAATAATAAATAGGTCTTTATTTTAAAGTTGTTTGGAGTTTGCATTTTGATGTTGGGCCTCAAACTATATGGTGGGTTGTTCTAGACTAATAACCTCTTATTAGAATTTTGATGAGAGGATAGCTTTGTTTGTTTCTTTGTTTACATGAGAAGACAACAGGGTTTAGGACTCATCTTCTACCTTGAATAATGTCATCAAAACCATTTGAGCCTACACCATTTTGAGGGGAAATCACTTGGGCTTGATGATAACCTTATGGACCTTACAAATAAGAAATTTTGCTTGCAATTATTATCAAGGAATGATAAATAGATCTTTCTTCGAAATTCTTTGAAGTTGTTATCTTGATGTGAGACGTCAAACTGTATGACATTGTTTTTTAGACTAAAACACTCTTCTTAGAATTTTGATGGGAAGAATGTTTTGTTTGCTTCTTTGATTATGTGAGAGCGCAATAGGATCTTGGACTCATCTTTCGACCCACATGATTTCAAGGAATCTAGAAAATAAAGAAGCATAAACTTATTAGGGCATGGACCATCTTATGACATCTTATAATAAAAGATTTTTCTAAAAAAAGGCTTGAGATTTTGCACCTTGGATTATATTTCCAATAAAGCCTCTCATATGTGGCATGAGGCGAGCACTACATGAGTGGATTTAAAGGGGGTTCCACCAGGCAAAGCCAAGGGAGATAGTAAACCCAATAGATGTCACCTAGCAGTTCAAAGCCCTCCTCCATCTCTTGAAGACCATGTAAACAAAACCTCCTCAAGACAATACATTAACATGTAAATGTATAATGTGTACGCAAGCGATACGATACATTGGATATGTCCATAGAGAGGAGGAAAGGGGATCTAGAGCTTGGTTCAGATCAAACAAATGAAACACAATAATTTGTATTGTATATTGATATTGGACAACCATACATTTATATAGGAGAGTGATTTCCTATAATATAGGAATACAATTTTAGCCACTAACAATAATATATCCTAAATACAAATATAATTTGTTAATAACAACTTATATACCCACAAAATATATACATGATTTGTTATTACAAATCACTCACTAACTATTCAATAACTATCTACCATGAATAATTACCATAGTAAATACTAAATCCTAACATTCCCCCTCAGTGTTTATATGGTAGAAAAACATTCAGACTTCCTTCTACAAACTTGCTGTCCATGCACGCTCATAATCTTAGTACACACTCGAACTGAAGGTAGAAGAAGGAACACATCAACTTCTTATTGACCAAGCACTACCGAGAACACATCTGACCGAACTAGTGTGGGAACATGTACATGAACCATCTGCTTATCAACCAATCACTATAGGGAACACATTTGGCCTACTCAGTGTGGGAACTCAAGCAGGAACCATTTGCACAACCTTCAATGATTTTCCAGAGGCTAACCACAAACCTAGGTATGAATAAGAACACATCTAACTATTCAACCTCTTCAAGAATCATGATGTTTCATTTCACTGTGTTATCTGTTCTTCACAATGTTATTACATCAAGTAACTATGTAGAAATAACCACATGAACATGTGAACAAGAACATACCACATATGTTCTTATTTTCACACCACACAACTAAAATTGGAACATTGCACACTGAACAACAAGAACTCACACCACAAAAATGTCACCACAACTTCAACGTGACGCCGTCGTTGGTGGTCGACGAGAGGTCATTGGTTATTCTCCGGCCTCTAATGCCTCCGCCCTCCATTTTACGTGATGCTAGTTCAACAAGATGCGAATATGAAGCACATTTGTTTCCACATTGAGCTTATTATTTTCTTCCCTCCTTTAATGAGAAACACTTAATTTTTATGGACTTTGAGTAACATCGAAAATGCGTCCGTGAGACTATTTTTTTATTTTTACAAAATTTGAGAACTTGACCATTTTGACTAAAAATGACAATAAACAAATATCCTAAAATTACCTATTTGCAACAAGACTCAATTTATTAACTAACCCGACATAAACAAAAATAACACTTTTGCATTGTCATAAAAACATAGATTTTGACAATATTGACACTTTAAAGACTAAAATAAAACGACACCGTATATCAGCTGTTGTTAATATGATATTTTGAGGACTTACATCTTTTGAGAACAATACTAGACTCTTTTACTAATGACTCACTAAGACTAAAATTATTTATGACACATTCAAATCAAACATTTAAAATTTGACATACGGGTATGACTCGAGGAGTTCTTCGTACAGAGCTCTTTTGTTTACAATGTGAATCAAAGTTCTTTATATCACGCCTTCGAGATCTCAAAGGAACACGACAAGGATCTAATGCATTGAGCCAAATAAACAAAGGAGACAACCAATGAGATGAGTAATAGATTAAATAGCTCACCGATCGGTCTATAAACACCAATGATTTAAGTTCGCAGTCCATGGAGCCAATTCCTTGCCACGTAGGAGCGCCAATTTGACAGCTAGTTATAAATAAACATTTTTTTATCCTAAGCCTTTAATTTCATATCATATTTTAATATTATTTGCTTCCATATGATCGATCAAATAAAATATCTCAAAAAAACACATTTACTGGTGGAGACCCGAAGTGGTTCACCGAAGAGGACAGGTGTTGAGCATTAAATTTGAAATAAAAGAGGGAAATGCAATCTGTCCTCCACCATTTTGACGCGCGTAATAGATAAGAAACAAATAAATGCTCAACCACCATTTTTGTTGCTCATCGACGGGCCTTACGGTGCTCCTGCGCAGGATTACAAAAAAATATGGATATCTTGCTTTTGGTTGGACTGGGCATCGGAGCGACTCCTTTCATTAGCATTTTGAAGGACATGCTTCATAACATCAGGCGGACAGAAGACTTGCTCGTAAGTATTAGATTTCAGATTATAATGATCATTTGGGGAAAGAAAAGGGACTAGTTTTCATGTTGATCAGTATAATCTGATGGGGTTTTGGACATTAATCGAGCAGGATTTCGAACGCGCTGTGAATTCTTTCAATACCGGCCAGATTCAGTACAAGAAATGTTTCAGTCTTCTTAGAAAAATCGAGGAGGAGAGAAAATTAGAAAGCCAGAGATCAAGAGTAACTGTTCCTGCTGCCACTGCTGACAAGATTAATAATGGCCAGCAACCAAAATCAGGGTTTCAGAACAAGTCGGCGTTTGAGCATATGCTAGCCGAGTGAAACAGGAGAGTCAAACTCAAACAACACTTCTCAAATCTTCTCTCTTTACTGCCTAGAAATTCCAAGGTATTACCACGATTTTCACTGCAAATTGTTTATGATACGAAAATTTGTCTTTTTTGTTAAGAAAATTACAGTTTTGCTGCTGGTTCCACTGCAAATTAAGACCATTACAAAAATTTGTAAATATTGACAACATAACGATTCTGCTGCCGCTTCCTGATTTTTCAATCTGACCAAGTAGATAGCGGAAATAAGCAGTTTGATGAAAATTTGCGAAGTTGTTCCTAAATATATTTTCTTTCTCACTTTATAATTTCATAGATTAGAAATCTCTGCCTGAACTGCTTCCTGAAAAGATTCTACAAATTTGTAAGGTTAAATTGAAAGCTATTCATGATAATGTTGTAAAATTCTACAACTTTTTCTTTAATTGTAAAAAAAATTATTGATAATATGAGGATACGCAGTACAGGCCGTTTAAGCTCCTTCAAATCTTTGTACTGCTTTAACTCCAGTAAATTTTCCAAATCATTAATCTTATTGAAGCAAATTAGGTTTTTGTCTCTCCATTCTCTGACCTGGTCAAATCTGATGCTGCTTCTTGATCGCATTCTCATTTTTCCATACAGGTGCGCACTCATTTTGCAAGGCCCAATTGGAGAAAGGTCTTCTCACGAATATGCACAAAGCATCCCAATGCCAAAGTTGGTGAGTATTACATCAACATGGACTTTGTGTCTGATTCCCATTAGGTCCCTGCATATATTTTTTGGCATTTCCGCACTCCATACGCATGGTCTAGTACAAGCTTCTAGAATGTGATGTTTATTATTTATTAAGCAAATTTTGTTTTTGGCTGGACGTGTAGGAGTATTTTATTGTGGAGCTCCAGTGTTGGCGCAAGAGCTGAGAACTTTGGAACGACAGTTTTATGCGTCGAGATCGTTTGAAGCAGGGTGGAAACAGTGTGTATTCACACTACTAATACTCAAGGAAAATGTTACCTACAATTCTATGTTTTTAAGCCATATAGAGGTGAGGTTTCAACCTCACCAAGATTCAAATAAATCCTTGTCTTTCAGTTTTTATTTAACGGTGTTCATTTTAAGCTGCAACAATTTAACGTATTTTTTGAACAAATTTTGAGCTGATTTGGTTTCCACATCTGAAACAACGATTACATTTCGAGCAAAATGTATTAATATAAACTGCATGTCTTTATATTTCTTACATTTGGAGAAAAACATATAAACTTATACTGTATGTGTCCATATTCATTACATTCGGAGCAAAATATACCAACTATAACCTATAATCGTGAATGCAATAATGCATTCTCAATTGATTTCGATACATATTTTTCTGCAACACAAAAAAAATTCTCCTCGAATGCTGCCATAATTTTGGGATCAGTTTGTTAGTCAATTTCCATGTCACACCTTCAAAAAGGCCCTCGAGTTTGGACTATCAGAACGATTGTATCACCGATGATGTTGTTGGAGTCATTAAGAGGTTCACCTGGATGAACCCATGGTGGAATAGGAAAACCATATATGGTATGAAAGGTTGTATGTGAAGTAGGAGGTTGTGGGATAATGGGGTGTGTAGTTGGAGTTGAAGTTATTTTTGCATTCGTTGGTGTCAAGGAAGTAAGGGTGGTAATTTCGGGATAGGAACTTTCAACATATCTTGTAACATGGAGTTTTGTATGGGCATGGAATGATGCATGGGAAACAAAACCTGGATTTTTGAACTTGTTATCTCTTTCTTGTTTCTCTTTCTCCCTTTGATGGCGAGTGGCTTCCTTCTGTTGTAATTCCAATTCCTTTTTTTGGTGAGCTACTTCCCTTTGTTTCTCGCGCTCCTGTCTTTCAACAAACTTTTGTAGATCCCTTTCTTGCCTCTCTTTAATGCGTTGCAATCTCTCTTCCTTTTTTGCTCCTTTGCTGCCAACCTTTCTTGCTTTTTTGCCTCAATATGCTCCTTTTTACGTTGTTTCCTTCACATATTTCTTGTTTTTTTGTTGTGTATCTTTTAACATCTGAACATAAGCATCAGATGTTAACAATTGTGAAGCACGACTTATCCGGAGTGCAGCATCACTCTTACCTTTGGAAGGATCCTGTACAAATTGTGTCAGTAACCTTAAAAATTTACCCAATTTCTTCTCATTTGCAGCAACACCATCATTTGATATACCACTTTCAACATCATGGCCAGTTGTCTCTTCCTCATTTTTATCTTTATCAATGACCTCAATTTCCTCTGTGTCAGCATAATAATGAGTAAAGTTTTCTGGTTCAAAGTCTGCTGGCTCAAGGTTGGTTGGCATCGAAGGTAAAGATATACTTTCATCCTCGTGTTTCCAATCGATCAAGTCCCAACTCGCAATATGCTCTGCAGCCAAGGAGGTTGTTCGGTGCACTTGCAATGAGAGATCGTCCTCTCCAAATCCCTCGGGCCTCAGTTGTAGCTACTGGATGTGCCTTGGTCACGAGTATTCACAATGTGGTTCACTTCATAATCTTTGGTCGCATTATACTTTGTCTTTCTCCCGTACACTTGGTTCTCTCGTCTCTCAGATAAGAACAACCATTGTTTCAATGGTTGGATGGACTTCTTGTGTTGTTGACAGATTCTCAATTGATTCCATTAAGTAATTTTCTCCAATTTTGTCACCAACTGGTGGAGCTACATCTCTTGACAAACTTAGGATGTTTTCAGCAGCATCAACATCTATTATGTTTTCAGTACCATCAACATTCATAATGTTTTCAGTAGTATCATCATCTGTGACATTTTCAGCATCATCTTCATTGGCATCTTCTTCAATGATATATAGTTTACTACATTCCATGTCATTCTGTAATGCAT
Organism: Taxus wallichiana var. yunnanensis; assembly: GCA_018340775.1. NCBI lineage: Eukaryota > Viridiplantae > Streptophyta > Pinopsida > Cupressales > Taxaceae > Taxus > Taxus wallichiana. The sequence goes on along the minus strand of CM031235.1, from coordinate 210,306,225 downwards.
TTGGATCAAGTGGCCATATACCTGTGCGTCTAAAACCAGCACGAATATTTGCAGGTGTCAAGGCCTTGGCGAGAGCTCTACTACCTATTTCTGCCAAGTCTGAACGTTTGACTTCTTGGTACTTATTATTACACATCCACTGCATCCTCTCAGATCTGAAATATGCTTTAAAAGGACCAAAGACACTAACATCCAGTGGTTGCAACCTGTGTGTAGTATGTGCTGGCAATGTCAATAAATCAATCCCCAATCGCCTGGCCTCTTCTATAGTTGACAATGCCACATGGCTTCCATGACCATCAAATATAAGTAAATGCCTATTTTCAGGGCACACTCCTCCAGGTACAGACTTACTGAAATGATACAACCAACTTATAAAGAGCTCTCTAGTCATCCAAGCACTTGGATGAGCAGCCATGCAAGCACCTGGTTCACATCCCTTGATGTAATTTTGTGAAACTTTCTGACCTTTAAATAAGTAAAAGTTAGGGATACATTGCCCTGCAGCATTTACACAACATAGAATTGTCATCCATTCTCTGCTACGAGGAATGATTTTGGGAACATTCCTGCAACCCTTGGTGGCAAGCACCCTCATGCCACAATTTCTCCCTGCCTGGATTCCTGTCTCATCACAATTCCATATTTTTCCTGCACCATAGGAATTGATATAAATGTTAGCTAGTTTTTCATAAAACTTGCTAACCACCTCTGGACGTAAACCTATTGCACGATCTCTTTCTAGACCTTCAGCAGTCCGAAGGACTATGTCTGGGTGTCTTTTTCTAAATCCTTCACACCAAGATTTTCCAGGTAATCCTTCTCGAAATGGAGTCTCTCTAGTTTCACAAATTTGTGCAACACATGCCCTCAGTTGCATAAATCCCACTCCATGCCCTAAATCTGCCATTTGCTTACACCATTCAACTATCTCTTTCTCCTCTCCTTCACTCAAAACAGGTGCAGGGCCCTTCCTTTTTGTATGGGTCAGACCATTCAGCCAATAATGAACAGATGTAGGAGGTAAATTATATTTCAGTGCAGCAGCTCTAATAGAATAATTGTTGAATTCAATATCATCTATGGCCTTTAACATATCTTCTTTTGACCAACTAGACAAAATTCTAACCTTCTTGGTCGAAGTGTTGCCTCTAACAACCACAGTCTCCTGTAGTTCATGCCTATTTAGTTCACATCCAGCAGGTTCTGGCCGATGATCATCATTTGTGTTTGTATCTCCTTGATTTGTTGTTGCACCATCCTCTTCACTTATTATTGTAGCATCCTGTTCATCTGTTTCATGGTTAGATGTTTCAATTTCAAATTGTACACCTCGTTTTTGGGCATACGTTGTGCTCGATGTAAACTCCTCTTTCTCTTCATCTTCTCTAAATGCTGCAGTATGAAACAATATAAAATTAGTAAAATATGTATTAATATATCAATAAGATCATCTACAATGGGAAAATTTTAGCAAGCTTATGATACATGACAGTATGAATTATGAACTTGTAGGTAAACTTGTGATTACCCCGTTGGGCGCCATTAACGATGATCGAATACATGTTTTATTAATTTCATATTATTTGATAAAGACAAAATTTATAAGCTGGGTTGTTGATTACATAGGGGAGAAGAGCCAGTATGTGAACACTGCCCAATAATTGAACACTATTTTGCATTTAAAATATCCAATACCTGATGGAATAAAAACCCAAATTTTGATTATTGAAGTTCAAAAATTTGTTTTTTTATAAACCATATGTGAATAGGGTCAACATCTCGAGCAAGGCACTGAGAAAGACCCCTTCACGCAAACCTCGCACAGGCTGTAAGCCCACTCACAAACAACCAACATTTGCATTAGAACTGGGCATGAGGAAATGCAACGCGTCCAAAGGAAACAATGTGTAACGCGTCCAAAGGAAACAGTATGGAACGCGTCCAAAACAAGCCATGGTAAATGGTGGTTGAGCATTTATTTGTGTCTTATCTATCAGGCGCGTCAAAATCCATGAGGACAGATTGCATTTCCCTCTTTTATTTCGAATTTAATGCTCAACACCTGACCTGTTCATATTAAAATATGATACGAAATTAAAGGCTTAGGATAAAAAAATGCTTATTTATAACTAGCTGTCAAATTGGCGCTCCTACGTGGCAAGGAATTGGCTCCATGGACCTGCGAACTTAGGGTGTTCGCATACTGGCCCTATATAAACTTCAATAATCAAAATTTTGGTTTTTATTCCATCAAGTATTGGATATTTTAAATGCAGAATAGTGTTCAAGTGAAATATCATGTCACGGATGACATGATATTTCAGTGCAGCAGCTCTAATTGAATAATGCGAGAAACTCAATATCATCTATGGCCTTTAACATATCTTCTTTTGACCAACTAGACAAAATTCTAACCTTCTTGGTCGAAGTGTTGCCTCTAACAACCACAGTCTCCTGTAGTTCATGCCTATTTAGTTCACATCCAGCAGGTTCTCGCCGATGATCATCAGTTGTGTTTGTATCTCCTTGATTTGTTGTTGCACCATCCTCTTCGCTTATTATTGTAGCATCATGTTCATCTATTTCATGGTTAGATGTTTCAATTTCAAATTGTACACCTCGTTTTTTGGGCATACGTTGTGCTCGATGTAAACTCCTCTTTCTCTTCATCTTCTCTAAATGCTGCAGTATGAAACAATATAAAATTAGTAAAATATGTATTAATATATCAATAAGATCATCTATAAACACTTCTAAAGATGAGGTGTTATCAAATAACACTACATTCATCAGCTTGTTTGTAATTGATCAATATCAATTAGAATGTTTCACTCGAACATGCAGTCGCCCCTTTCGACATTGTAATTCATATCGATCAATTGACGCAGGTCTTGTTAATGTAATGTTTTGTGACATCAAATCATCTTCAGAAGTGAATGCATGTAAGAATCGTAATTGTAATAGCTTGACTACATATGTTGTTATGGTGGCAGCAAATCTGTTGTACTACTGTAGGTCTTGGTATGGACCACTTCGGATCTCCACCAGTAAATGTGTTTTTTTTTAGATATTTTACTTGATCGATCATATGGAAGCAAATAATATTAAGATATGATTCGAAATTAAAGATATAGGATTAAAAAATGTTTATTTATACCTAGCTGGCATACTGTCACTCCTACGTGGCAAGGATTTGGTTCACTTAACCTGCGAACTTAGGGTGTTCGCATACTGGCCCTTCTCCCCTAAACTCTTCTAAAGATGAGGTGTTATCAAATAACACTACATTCATCGGCTTGTTTGTAATTGATCAATATCAATTAGAATGTTTCACTCGAACATGCAGTCACCCCTTTCGACATTGTAATTCATATCGATCAATTGACGCAGGTCTTGTTAATGTAATGTTTTGTGACATCAAATCATCTTCAGAAGTGAATGCATGTAAGAATCGTAATTGTAATAGCTTGACTACATATGTTGTTATGGTGGCAGCAAATCTGTTGTAATACTGGAATACTTTCAATGACAATCATTGATAACTGTCAATAATATATTGCATTCTTGCCAGCTACTTTGTGCTTGATTTTAAGTAGGGAGAAGAATAAATAGTTAAGTTGTAAGGTATAAATAAACATTTTTCTTTCCTATATCTTTAATTTCTGGGAGTAGTGCCATTATGTCAACACCCTAAGTTCACGGGTCCATCGGGCCAATTCCTTGTCATGTAGGTTTATCAATTTTACAGCTAGCTATAAATAAACATTTCTTTATCTTATCTCTTTAGTTTGGAAACTCTTTATCTTATCTCTTTAGTATTGGGCAGTGTTCACATAGAGTTACAGATTTCTGTTTTGTATTAAATGGTACAGATTTTATATCTTATAGAGTTAGCGAGAGATATATAAAGAATGTGCTGGACATATTTTTTTCTTTGTTTCGAGCATTAGAGATGGAAATCCACCTTCTAACAGATCTTCGAAGTTCCTCCCTCTACAGTTGAGAAGGATTTTCTGTTAAAAATTCAACGGTGTTCATTGTAATGAAAGATTCAATTTTGATTTGTTTGCTAGCTGCTGCATCCTTAGGTGAAGCCAATGACGTCTTAGGTGAAGCCACAACTCTGAAATATGTTTGAGTTGTTTTGGACTTTTGTTACATTCTCTATTTCTAAAGGTGAAGATGTTTTGGCTCACGTATGTTAGATGATTTCTCTCTTACCTACATTGTACTACGATTTATATTCACTACCATTAATCTTTGTGGATATTGATAATGGTTTGAATTTCAGTTTTTCAATTTTATAGGATGCAGTGGATGTTGTTTGTGAGAAAATTCAGTTCTCTATATTTTGCAGATGTCTATGGGTTGAGGACGATACCAATTGATATGTCCAGCACATTCTTGATATATCTGTAGATGACTTATTTTTAGAAAAGGCCCATCCCCCTCACTATGTCCAGATGGGTAATAAGGGAAGACATTGTGAAGTTAATAGTTCTCTTGTCAAATAAGTAAGGAAAATACTTCAACTGGATAACAAGAGACTTCAGCTGAGAAATTATAACTGGTTTTGAGAAGCCGCTCTTGGGGAAATGTGGGGCACCGACTGCATATTAGCTTAATGAAAACCATTTATGAATATCATTTAGAAAACTCTCTACCTTGTTTTTGTTGCACATAGGGGAGAAGGGCCAGTATGCGAACACCCTAAGATCGCAGGTCCATGGAGCCAATTCCTTGCCACGTAGGATCACCAATTTGACAGCTAGTTATAATTAAACAATTTTTTATCCTAAGCCTTTAATTTCGAATCATATTGTAATATTATTTGCTTACATATGATCGATCAAATAAAATATCTCAAAAAAACACATTTACATTCGAAGTTACTAGTTCTATTGTGAAGTTAATATTATTTGCTTTTAAGGTACTTTAAGGGAGAAAACATAAAGCCATTATCTAATAGATGTTCACATAATTAATTAGCAGGATGCTATGATCAAGAATCACTCAATTCCAATCTTAATATTTTTTTAATGTGCTCTGCAAAATGGGCCAATTTTTGATAAATTAAATAGAAATCAGTCCATAAACTTGCAGTTCTACTCAGCAATCTGTTATGTCTAATTCTAACTTAATTGAACAGATCTTTGGTCAAACAAAAAGTAGATCACAACATGCTTTCAGCAGAAGTGCAAGGTATACGTTAGCTTATATCAGAGAAAACAGCCAGTTGAGGTTATATATGAATACATTCCAGTGGAAAAAGGCCTTAAGTAATAAATTTGACTATTTTTTACATATTTAAGTGTCCTCTTGAAGTTGTTTGATAGCTACTTTATGAGATTTCTGTCACACCTCTAGGGATTTGGGAGACATTCTCAACATTCAATCTGGATAACAAGAAACTCATGCTCTTGAAATTATAAGCAGTAGGTATGAAAACTAACCTGCAATTTTTGCTTTGCTGGACCTTTCCTTTCAAAACTTGATAGAAGTAATCTCTTCTTATAAAATCCATTGTAATCGTGCACCCTACGTATAAATCAGCAAAGTAAACAAGACTAGGAAAGTGAATATATAATACCAACATAGGGAGAGAGTTTCCAATCAAAATGTAAGACATGGATCAAGGTGTAGGGTCTTTTTAATCAAAGGTTGAAATTGATTTTGAGATGATCTTGTGGCTGAAATTATTTGATTTGATATTCATATTTATTTTTTACCTTCAAGTGTACAATTTTATTGGTGTTTTTAATGGATGAATTTGAATCTTGAGAAGAAGGTTCCCTCTTTTTTTGTAGGTATGTATTAAAGTCTGGATATGAAAGATCTCGGTGATTGAACAACCCATCTTGGAATATGTAAAGAGATGAATTGAAAGAGAAATATTCAACCCATTAAATAGATATGATGGGTTTGTCAACTGATATGTTGTATTTATACTTTGAACAAATGAGTCTTTTATTGTAGAAAATGAAAGTACCAATCAATATTTATTGTGTACTAAGTAATACTGAGATGTTGACCCTATGCACATATGGTTTATAAAAAAACAAATTTTTGAACTTCAATAATCAAAATTTTGGATTTTATTCGATCAAGTTTGGATATTTTAAATGCAAAATAGTGTTCAATTATTGGGCGGTGTTCACATAACGGCTCTTCTCCCTATAGAAAGCAAGCTACAAAAAAGTATTTATTTGCATACACAAGGGCATTAATAGATAAAGTGCGGCCCCTCCACTTTTCTCAAAAACACATACTTGCTCCGATACCAAATCTAGAGCTTGGTTCGAATCAAACAAATGAAAATTGTTTATTGATACTAGACAACCATACATTTATATAGAGAGTGATTTCTATAATATAGGAATACATTTTTATCCACTTGACAATAATATATCCTAAATACAAATATAAGTTGTTAATAACAACTTATATACCATTAAAATATATGCGTGATTTGTTATTACAAATCACTCATTAACTATGTACCATGAATAATTACCATAGTAAATATTAAATCTAGAACAATAACAATCATATTAGGTATATATTATTCACATTTTAGCTTACTTCGCTTATAGTTATATTTGTTAAACTGTCATTATGCCATGTTGTTTTTCTTAAAGGTGAATGGTGAATCACTTTAAGTCATTTTTGCTATTTAATAAAAAATATAAAGGACTAAAATTTATTTATTGATTTTCAGACCATGAGCAACATCTTTCAGATCGGTAATTTTTTTAATAGATCAAGTGAGTTCAAGGGACTCGCTCCTATTTACAAGCAAAGGGCAAGCCCAGAAGTCGAAGAACATTCACAAACAGACTACCCAAAACCAACTAGATATTACGAAAAAATCCAACACCTAACGATTAAACTATAACTATATATCTATAAAAGGAGGGAATTAATCCCGACTCCATTGAAACAAAAACCTCGCCGCAGTGGGACACACGACCCATAATGTCTTGCTCCTTAAGATCCACCATAATTGTGTTGGTCGCTTGGCATTCGCCCATCCTAGTCAAAGGAAGTCGTAAGACCCACTAAAAACATCATGCAGCTCGGCCCACCTAGACAACACCGGTTCCATCGTGAGAGCCGAGAGACCGCACATTCGGGAGCATGAACCGGATGCGGCTCGTAGAGTGATCACGGGAATACAAAACAAGCTGCTAAGTAAAAGCCAATAAAATGTTGAACCACTTCTCCAGTTCCTTGAATAATCCAACATCCACCCCGTCACACCTCGCAATAACTCCTCTACTACCCGTAATACTAAGAAACAATTCACCACTTCGACACGCCAAATTCCAATAGAAAAAAAGGTTGCAGCCAATGCAGAGCAACATTTACCCTGTCTATTTTTGAAGGAGGAATAATCAATAGATTTTCCACGAAGATAGAATCAATGCCATTGTTTACTTGTGGCTAGCCTTCCGCCGACGAGAAAAACATCCCCCAAAATGACTTTAATGGCTTCAAGGTCTTCCACACACGTGATCGAAAAATCCGCTTTAATGGTTTTCCATGATCCTAGTCCAAATGCCATCTCCCGTAGGTCGCAACTCAAGGAAATGTGAGGAAAGTGTGGAGCAGCCATTGCAAACCAAAAAGAAACAAGTTCGAGATATCAAACACCGCCTTAAAAAGACTTAATCTCCTAGCACAAGCACACAATCAAATGATAGATCCACTTAAAGCCACCTCGTACGAAACTATCATCTCCAATCCTTCCCACCCTTTAACATTAATGTCCACTTTCTCCATTAGTACTTGCTCTATCCCCGCATTAGCCAACCTATCGGTCTGCAATGATTGCACTCCTAAAACACATGCATAATACTCCATTAATTAAATTTCTCACTCATCGCCATAGGATTTTTTTATTCCTAAGTCCAATTTCCACGACAGAGATTTATTTTAAATGATTTCGTTAACAATCACTAATGAGTTCCCTTCAATCTCGAATTTATCCACAATTAAAGAGGAGGTTAAAATCAAGACCCTTACTTAGAGCATGTAGCTCAGCTGAGTTACATGTGCTATCCTAAAGCTTGAAAGATGCCGCCCCTACTACAAGACCCTACTCGTTTCGAACAATGCAACCCGCTCCAAAGGCACCAAGGTTGCCCCTGGCCGCTCCATCGAAATTGAGATTGTGAAATCCCGAGGCGGGTGGAGACCACTTTGCCAGTTTGCGAAGCGAAGCTAAAGGAATCGCTAGACTCCTAGAAACATCCCCAGATTTAACAATTTTTGGCCACCGCTTCTCAATTTCCCTGTCCAAATTAGAAAAGTGGTGAAAATGGGACCAATTAGAAGAAACAACCTCAGAGATAGCCCATTCCAACCTGAGAATAACCCGCTCAACCAAATTTATTTCATCTTTGAAGATTATTTTATTTCTCTCCCACCAAATATGCCAAAGGAGAAGAACAATACTGCACAACCGGATAGAGGAGAGAGCACCATGATGCAAATTGATTGGCCATGCCAAAATGGCCTCAGGAAGGGAAGAAGGTTGAACCCAAGGAAGATTGAGCTTGACACACAACCAGTTCCAACATTATGCTGCAAAGGGACAATGCAACAATAAATGATCCCGATCCTCCTCATGCTTTTCACACAGAAAAAAAATTGAGGACCCATGAATCCCATACCTCTTCCTTCTTTCATGAGTGAGGATTTTTCCTTTGAAGGCCATCCAAGAAAAGAGGCTAGCTTTAAGAGAACAAGCGAGAGGACCAACAATCTTTCCAAATCGATCATCATCCCTCATCTCAAAGATGCAAGAACTTGTAGCCATAATTTGGGAGTATCTCCCAAAATAGGCCATAGTCCAAACAATTTCATCCTTACCCTTGAGAAAGCATAGTCTATCGTTCATGTAGAACATAATAGAAATTGGCTTTGGCTTCCACGGAGATGTCCAGGTGATCAATGCATTTCAATTGCATCAAAGTAGGAGTATTTTCAGGAGTTTGGCCATAATTAGAAACATATGGACCCCACTCTTCAAGAAAAAGTATCTTAATTTCCCCAAGCTCGGGAAAATCCCCAAGCACTGGGGAAACCATTCCAAGTGTCATCCCGAGAAAAGTGCCTTGTCGCCACTTTCAATCTTCCGTGCGCATTCTAAAGAAAACTTCTCTACATTCCACCAAGAAATTCCAAATGTGGGAACCACGAGGGTGGTTTACAATTCGAGAGAATAGATTCAGAAGTTGGGAACCCAAATATTTTTTTTTCCACCACCTAACTGCAATGACTACTCGGGTTCGAGAGGAAATTCCATACAATCTTGGCACAAGGGCCAAATTTTGGAGACCCAAATTGAGAATACCAAAGCACCACCTGTGTCTTTGGGTTTAGAAAATGTTTCCCAAACTGATCAAAGGAAATTTTATATCCTCAGAAGAACCTTACCAGAGGAAATGTATCATAATCCCAATCAACTTCTCCAGAACACCTTTGGGAATTTTAAGAATGGATAACATATAGAGAGGGGAGGCACAAAGAACATACTTGATGAGCACCAATCTCCCTGCCAGTGAAAACCACTTCCCTTTCCATGAATTCAACTTCGAATTCACCAAAGAAAGGAGATCATTCCACACAGACTGATATTCTGAGCCACCAAATAGGGGGACACCTAGATACTTGGCCAGAAGGGATCCTTTATTGAAACCAATAATTCTGAAAATTCTAGCCTCTAGAAGATGAGGAACATTAAAAAAGAAGATGGAGGATTTAAGAAGGTTGACCTCTTGAACCACCGCAACCACATAAGCATTCAACAACCCCTTCAGTTCCTTTGCCTCCTGAACACTGGCTTTACCGAACAAGAAGGTATCATCCACAAATTGTTGATGGGAAATATCGTTCACCACCTCTCGTTATTTCTAGGCCCCGTAGTTTACCTTCTCAAATCCGTTTGCAAATGGACCTACCAAGAGAATCTGCCACCGAAATATATAAAAGGAGGACAAAGGGTCCCCCTGCCTTATGCCCCAATTGCCTTCAGAAAAACCCTCAATATTACCATTGATAAAAATAGAGAAAGAGGGACTAGAAATACAACTAAACACTCGATTACAAAACTGTTCGAAAAGCCAAACTTCCTAATCACCCTGATTAGGAAACGCTAATTGATCTTATCATATGCCTTGCTAATATCCGATTTAATCAGCATACCCAGAGAATTATTATTAGAAAGAGAATGAATAAGCTCATGGGAAAGAAAAATACCATAAAAATTGACCTCCTGCATAAAACCAGTTTCTCCCGAGGGATAAAAGGATCAAACACACATTTAAGCCTGGACGTAATGTCCTTTGAAATGATTTTGTATGTTGTATTGCACAAGGAGACATGCCTAAAATTGGTGAATGAAGAAGGATGGGATTTTTTCGGGAAGAGACTAATAAAGGAGCAATTCAGTTACTTGAGCATTGATCGAGACCTTCGGGATTCTTCTTGACCACCCACACATCATACCCAACAATGCTCCGCAATTTCGGAAGAAATCTACTTGAAAACCATCTGGACCCAAAGTGCTTTATTCTTGGCCAAAGAAAACACCACTTTCTCCACTTCCCCCATGGAAAAAGGCTTCAAAAGGTTTGCATTTTGAACATCGAGATCAATGACGGAATATTATCTAGAAAATAGGATTGCTCTTCGTCAAAAGAGGAAATTTCGAGTCGAGCAGAGAGGTAAAGCATCTTGAACACCTTCTTCCAAAATCAGCTTTGGATCATAGAGGACCACACCATCGCTATTGCTGATTTTAGAAATAAAATTTGAGCTACTCCTAGCTTTGAAAACCGAATGAAAGAATTTGGAGTTCTTGTCACCATCCTTAAGCCACAACTCTCTCGATTTTTGCTTCCAGTAAACCTCCTCCCTACGGAGCAATTCACCAAGCTCGGCTAGAAGAGATTTCTCCAACAGATACTCCTCCTCCCCCATTCGAAAAAAAATATATTTTCTCATTCAATTCTTTCAAGTCCGCTTCCTCTCTAGCCTTTTCTTGGAAGATATTCTTATTGAAAAACTTATTCCAATTCCTCATGTATCCTTTAAGAAGTTTGAGCTTTTGAGCAAGCACATACATTTTTATTCCCTCAATCTTATAAGAATTCCACCACCGCTAAATGTTATTTTCTAGAGAGGCATCCCTCAACCACATAAGTTAAAACTTAAGGGGTACTTACGAGTAGAAATATCGATATTAACCGAAAGGGACACTCGAAAAATGATTAGAACCAGACCAAGGAAAAATCGAGCACTCGAAAACAAAAATATTAAGGGACCAATTGGGACCAACTAAGAACATATCCAACCTCTCAACAATATTATAGAAACCCCTTCTATGATTACTTCAGGTGAACCACCCCTGTTTGGGCTCAATGTCAAGAAGATAATCATCACTAATAAAGGAAAAAAATCTACACATGGACCTGCAAATTCCTTTTAAGGCCCCCTTTTTATCCGTCTCTCGAGTTAATAGCATTGAAGTCTCCCCTAAGTAGAAGAAGATGTTCTTCCAATTGAAACATAGACCTGGAGAGATCCTACCACACTTCTATTTTACCAATGATGTTATTCGGACCATACACATTCAAGAGGTAATGACCATTTGAGAACTTCCGGGACTTACACAACCTAACCCGCCAACTAAAATTCTAGGAGATAAGATCTACCCATACACGGCATTCCTTCCACATGATACCTGGACCTCCGAGAGGCACCAAAGGCATCGAAAAAAATACTTCCATCCTTTAACATATTTTCCCCACAATTTTGTTTCCTCTACATTTGCCATCTTGGTTTTTAAGCAGCACCACGCATGCTTCTGAGGAAAAGAGATAACACTTAAACAAGCATTGTTTGTCAGGGGTATTGAGATCCCCGAGATTCCAAGAGAGGATCTTCATTACTGAGTGGGAAGGGCTTTCACCTTTCTGGACACAGCTTTGGGAAAATTCGAAACACTTTGCTTACCCGCATCCACTTCCTTTTGAGAAACCTCTTATTTAGTATTTTACCCCATTTTCTTGCAGAACCACAATGGCCTCCATTAAACCCTCATGTCCAGATGCCGAGTTCGAGGGAACCAAAGCTAGAACCAACATATCAGCTCAATTTCCTCATCCTCCAAATCCCCACTCCCTAATAGGGGTTTGAAACGTCTTAGCATCAACCTTATTTGAAAGCCAAATTTGAAGCATCTTCAGAGAGGCCGCATGACCTTGCTCAAAACATTCTTTAATTAGGGACACTGGTTCCCCTGAATTCTTATGCACTTCTTTTGTTTCCTTCAATAAAGAGAGGGGGAAATTCCCTAACAAAGGGGCATCTAAACCTCTAGCAAGCTCTAGAAGAGGAATAGATGATCCTTACCGGGAGAAGGTTGAGATCCAATCAACACACATTCATCCTTTGATGTCACTGTTTGAATACCCACCACCTTGGAATCCTTTGCCAATTTAACCACACATTCCTTACTCAAGTGTCCCAGCTTCCTACAATAGAAGCACTTCACATTCAACCCCTCATACTCGATGGCATAACACTTAGGGCTGAATTTAGTTTGGAGGCTCAAAGAGATTGGCAAAGGGGCTGTCAAATCCATATCCACGCAGACATGCACCGTAGATTTCCTCCAAAAATTTAGTGAAGGGTTTCTAATGGGCACGAAGTCACCCAAAGAATTCACGATAGACTTAAGGACCGACCATTTTCGGAATTCAAAGGACAAGCCATGAATGCTTAAGCCATAACGGGGCCTGGGAAATTTTTTCCTTCCAAGGATCGAAATTTGGAGACCAGGGGTGAAAGTACAGGCTAGAAGAATTCATGAACCAAGGGCCTCCTTTATAAACCTGATCCAACACAAGTGAGAGAAGGAAAACATACTGGAAGAATCCATTGGCAAGAAAGCTAACCCTAGGTTTAGCTTTATTGCCCCAGAACCTAGTGACCCAACTCAAAATCCTTCCCCGAGAGAAGCGCGCTCCAACAAACTTACAACAAATCACTTGCTTCACCCACGAATCTAAATTTAAAATCAATTCCCTGACCTTGAATTCCCCCAAACTCTACGACCTATGTACATAACTAAAATTGGATTGGAAGGGACCTCCTCAGTGCTCCAAAGCAGGGGCTCAACTAACTCCAGACATTCCTCCGCTGCCATGTTTTCCAACACCATCACGCCAAACAAAGAAACCAAAGATTTAACAACCATACTTGTGCCTAACATTTTTACGAACACGTAAAACAACCTTATCGCCTCGATTATACCACTCTTGGCCCAAAAATCCATCGCCCCTTCGCCACCCACAATGCTCCTTAAGGAAGGAGTAACTCCACAATCTCCCAAGATGGGAATCCACTTCGAGGGGACACCTTCAATATACCTCTGCCAAGTAGAAGACTCATATCATACATCCATCACCTCATAATGATACTCACATCCTTTAAATAGGATGGGTAACACCTAATCCCAACGTAGGCCGACTCATTACCCAATATAACTAATTCCTATGTGAGCCCATATAACTAAGGGGATGTGTGCCACATTTCAACATCTCCATCAACCCATATACATTATAATATTATATCCCATGTGAACTCATACATATATCTAAGGGTTGTGTGCCACATGTCGGCATCTCCATCAACCCATATACATTATAATATCATATCCCAAGGTACATAGCATTGCCTCCCTCTTTGACATGTTTCGTCCCCGAAACATAAGAAGAAGCCATATAATGAGTGTGATTTAAATTATTGCACAATAGTCACCATGCTCGATCCTCCAACCACCCATATGAGATCCTAATGGGTGATGTTGCTCCAAAACTGATTCCATATTCCCTTGCACTCATCTGATTCCATCCTTGTACATATGCATTCCTCCTCGACATCCATGTGTATCCATAATAATTATTCCTATGATTCCATTTCATATAATTATTTCTCCATTGATTCTATTTATAGCCTTGATAATTGCTCCTCTAATTCTCTATATATCTATATAGATTTTTGCCCTTATGTGTCTTAACATGATCCCATGATTTTTTTCTCTCATGATGATGTGGGTGTCTATATGGTGCATTAACCTTTTAAATCAACTTTATTTTTCTCATTCACCTTGTTTTCTATTTTTGTTTTCCCTTGAGTAGATGAATTATTTTTTTCTTTTCATATGCTTCTTCAGCCTCTCCTTTAAATAATCTTTATTCCCTTCTTCATGACTTCAAATTCATCTTCATGATCCTCATTTATATTATTATTAGTTTTCCTGCTAAGTATGATATCTTGCAATGTAATTTTGTTTTTCTTGTACCACAATTTCATGAATTTCTTTTACACATTAAGATTAATTGTTCCCAAGATCTCTAACCAAGGATATCCAAGAATAATATCCATACCATCTATATCTAAAGCATAAAAATTTGAATGTAAAACATATTTATCCATAGAGAGCTTTAAATCTTCAAAAACTTGAATATGCTTACCATCCACTTGAGCTTCCTTAATATGTTTTGCTTGAACATGTAGATGTTGAGCTACATCCATATTGATGAAGTTATATTTGCTCTTTAGGTTTTATGCAAACAATTACCTTTTTCCTTTGAATGTGCCCTTCAAACTGAAATATTAAAGCTTCCTTCCTTGGAGATGCATTATTTGAACTTGTATCTCGATTTGTTGTCTCTCTTTCTAAATCTGTAACAACTTCTTCTTCTTCTTATTTTTCTTCTGATATTTCCTCTTCCTCACTATTATCATTAAATTCTTCTACTTCCTCTTGCTTTTCTTCTTTTGTTTCCCATATGTCCATGAAAAATTGTTCCAGTTCCTCCAAAGACCAATTAGATTTTTCCTTTTCTAACTCAGAAAACTAAATATGTGCAAGGCCACTAATCCAAAACTTGAAGAACCAAATATTTGATGGTTTAGAGAATTTATCCCTAAATTTGTTCCACCATTCTCTAGCATCAATCTCGCCATCTCCATAAAAAGTTACCATCCCCATGATCCACAAAACTAGGGTTTTAGGAATAGACCCTTTTGGTGAAGGTCAGCCAAAAATCATAAATCACATAACACAAACCCCAATTTAATTTTTGAGATATTTCTGAAAATGTAAGAAATTCAAGAAAATTCCTAAAATTACGGCTATGGAGTAAAATATTGAAAAAACATATAAAACTATGCAATAACTCTTATAAAATAGATCCAAAAATTCTGAAATTTTTACCATATCTTTCTAAATGGGATTTGTAATGCTGGAAAAAATTTAGAAAATTATTTCCAAAAATGCAGCCTATAAAGCAAATTTAGGTGAAACCCTAAAAATGCAATAACTTCCACAAAACACCTAAAAATTCTGAAATTTGGACTATATATTTATGAAACCATTTCACAACTGTGGTAAAAAATTTGAGAAAAAATTCACATCTGATTTCAAAATATATCTGGATCACTAAAATTAGGGTTTGGACCCAATTTTTTTTGCCGAAATTGATGCTCTGATACCACTTGATAAGAACTTTGCATATAATAAATGAATAATTTGTAGAATATAAAACAAAAAAAAAAAAAGAGATATGGGGTACAAGATGCCCGAATATTTAATATATGTAGAATAATACCCTTAAGGTAGAGGCAACACCATATAATGCTCCTTAAGGATGGAGTAACTCCTGATCTCCCAATATGGGAATCCACTTCGAGGGGACACCTCCAATATACCTATACCAAGTAGAAGACTCAAATCATACCTCCATCACCTCATAGTGATACTCACATCCTTTAAATAGGATGGGTAACACCTAATCCCAATGTAGGCCGACTCATTACCCAATATAACTAATTCCTATGTGAGCCCATATAACTAAGGGGATGTGTGCCACATGTCAACATCTCCATCAACCCATATACATTATAATATTATATCCCATGTGAACTCAAACATATAACTAAGGGGTTGTGTGCCACATGTCGGCATCTCCATCAACCCATATACATTATAATATCATATCCCAAGTACATAGCAGTTACTTTCTTTTAATTGGTAACAATTGAATTATATAGATATCAATATTTCTAACTTAAAAGTTTCAACATAAATATCGATATCTCTACCTTAAATATCAAAAAAATTATGACACTTTGCATCTTATTAATTTGTAGAGTAGCAATACAAATGTTGATATCTTTCTCATTCTTTTGTACACGGTTGGATAACAATTTTGTCACTTTTTGTTTACCAGATATATACAAATTTTATTTTAAACAATATCATTTCCTTTCATGCTACATGCAACGTGCTGGTTATGGCTACATTGTGCTCATTATGCAGATGAACCAATGCAAGTTGGGCCTTGCTACTCATGTTGTAGATTGTGTTGCTTCCACCGAGCTCGGTAATAAATTTTCCATCTTCCTTTACTTATCAATGGAAGGCCTTGCTTTAGCTGTTCTAAATTTTGTATTGTGTGTTTTTGACATTTTATTGACACTTGGTAGTTGTTGGTATATGCAGAAACAAGGAACCTTCGCTGAAATAAGATATTCCCTTGTCAAATTACATGTGTCATAACTGATAAAGCAGGATTCCTCAATTCAATCGGGGAATACAACCCTCATGTTACCAAATGCTTCTTTTGTTGCAAACATACCTCTAATAGTTTGAGCATTCTTCCCTCTACATGTATGCCCTTTGGTTTCATGTTTCTCTAACATGTATCTCCATCACAAATTGATGTAGCAATGCACATCACTCTTTGAAGTTACATTGAGAAAAAAAATGTCATTTCAATACATCAACATTATTCACGGCCAATACATAGTTCGGTTCACAATGATACTCATTAACTTTCAGTTTTCATCCGTTGTTCTTTTCTTCTCTTTTCTAAACCCCTATCGCCGTGTCCATTACACCTTTGAGTGCAATTGTTAGTTTTAACTCAATAACTATGTGTACAATTTTATGTCAAGGGTTAACGACATTGAGGCACCCTTTTATATTTTATCTTATTTGATATTAATAAAATGTTTGTGGACCCATTTGTGGGCACAAGATTCAACTCAAATTGTTTTTAATTTATAATATTGATTACCGAGCCCACTCTGACATCATAGATGATATGTAGCCTTTGATTGCACTAGATGATATTTGGTTATTATTTATTCTTGAAATTCAGTTTTTTCATCCTTTACATTTGTATCGTCTACAGAGAGATAAAAAATTGAAATTAGTATTGTCTCTAGAGAGACAAAAAATTAGTATTCTATATTGTCTCTAGGGAGAAAAAAATGATATTGTCTCTAAAGAGACAAAAATGATATTTTCTCTCTAGAGAGACATAAAATGTATTAATCTATATTGTCTACGGAGAGACAATAATTAGAGACACCCTCTTTGAGAAAATATACCAACCCTTTACGAACCCTAAATGGTTAAGCGAAGACAAGGTGGTCATGGATGTAAGAAAAATAGTGGAGACAATGCTGGCGGAGGCTCACAAACAGAACAATTGCGAACCCTCAATCAATCCTTTCATGGCGCATAGACAGAACAAGTCCTTTCGTGGATTGATCAGGCTTTTTGTGGCGCTAAGGTGGCCTCTTCGACTCCTAACCCTGCTAGTTCCTCTCATGGGACGGATCTCATCCGACACTTGTACAGAAGGCTCGATCACCCTCTGCTAATGGTGATTGCAACAGTGGTAGAATTGTAGGTGGCGGGTCTCCTATGCAACCTAAGAACCGCTCTTCTTCAGTGGATTTGCACAGAAGATCACTACGGCAAAGGGATTTCACGATACCGGGGTTGATGTTAATCATATCTGAGTAATAACTCAAACAGATCGACTACATTTAAGGATATTTTACAAAGCGAAGTCTCGCGCAAGGGATGAGTCCCATCACACCTATGACCCCTGCGGTTACTAACCCTAGCGTTTCATTTGGGGATGAAGTCCTCGATTCAGAACGTTTCTACCAAGAGCATGCCCTGATCGGGAGATTCAGCGGGCTCTGGCCAAACCTAGCTACCCTTCATGACTGGATTACAAAGCACTGGATCCGATTCTATCTGGTAAGTTAGATCTTTATCCATGTGTGAAAGGTACGTTTATTGTTGCTTTTTCCTCAATTAGGGATAAGGAAGTCATAGCTAAAAAACTCTGGGCTTCGCAATCCCACTACCTGGTTTTGAAACCCTGGTTCCCATCTTTTAACCCAATCACTGAATCCTTTTCTGCAAACCAGTCTGGATTAGACTGCCCCATCTACCGCTCCAATTCTGGGACCGTACTTGTCTAACCGCTATTGGAAATACTTTGGGTCATACCCTTTTCATTGACCCCCAAACCACTGATTTCACGCACACAACCTTTCGCTAGAATCCTTGTTGAGCTTGACACATCCAAAAATCTCCCTGCTAATATAGAGCTTATAGTCCAAAACAGAACTTGGACACAATCATTAGATTATGAAGGCTTGCCCTTTAGGTGCAGAAAGTGTTTTGCTACCGGACACACTGCTGATGTTTGTGGAATGGAAAAGAGAAAAAATGGAAAAAACAACTGGTGGAAAAATGCCCTCCCTGAACACCTGATTTTGAAGCCAAAGAGGAGTCAAATCTGAGATATTGAATATGGTTTTGTCCGGAAACCCTCTTTCGGAAATTCCAGTTGTTGAATGCACCAAAGAATCTCATTCATTGGTGACAGAAAGGAAAATACAAAAGAAGATAATGAATCCGCTGTCCCAGTTGGATCTATGGAGGATAAGGAAAATATGCCTCCTCTATTCAATCCTCTAATTGTGGAGGCTTCTACAGGTTGGATAATGGTGTGTAAAAAGAAAAATTGTTCTCCAAGAATACCGCTTCTCCGCCTTGCTAGTTTCCCGAGTCGCTTTCATTTGCTCATTAATGCTTCACTTTCTTTTCGTGCATACAGCGACTTATTTGGTCGCTATAAATCAGTTGTTTTTATGCTGATTTCTTTGTTAGTATTAAGGTTTTATTATGTACAAGTTGTTTCTATACATTCGTTTCTTGTTCTTTTTTTTAGCCTTATTTGTTCACATCGGCTTTTGAGCCTTCTTGTATAAGGGTATAGTCCCTTTCAAAAAACTATTTACCCTTAATAATAAAAAAAAACAACTTGTTTATTGTCTCTATTTGAGACAATGTAGTTAAGTATTGTCTCAAAAACACCCCTTTGTTGTAGTGTCAACATTCCTTTTTATACATATGTTGAGAATATGTTAGCAAATGCTTTGGAACCTAGCCTTAATTTTTCAAACTACATAATTTACATAAAATTTTCTAAGGCATTTTTAATAAATCCATTTCGTGCATGTAATACGAAAATCATTTATGTAGTCCACGAAACCACATTTCAAGCATTTTTAAATAGTTCATTTGCCTTATGCATGATATTGCATTCACTTGACATGCTTTTCTTTCAAAACATTTATACGATTTCATTTATGGCGACAATTGTGTTTAAAGAAATAGTCCAATTGTCATGAGGAAATCCTCGCATCTACCGCACATTTAATGTAACTCATACCAGAGTGCCCAAAAAACAAAAATAACATGGTTTAGATTTGGATTGATTGGGAGAGTTCTTATTTTCAAAACTGGGTTGCCTCTAAAAAAGTCTTGAATGTTTATATTAAATCTTGCAAGTGGTCAATGATCATTCAAAATGAAGGCTACCCTATAGACACTAGCAAAAGCATCCATAGGTGCTTGTGAGAGGCCGATAGGTATATTAGAAGGATATATTTGAAGGAAAAAATTTCACATAGTTGCAATTAAATTTTTAAATAATATATGAAAATGAGTATAATTATAGGTTCAACGCACGATAAAAATACTAAAGACAAACAATATTATAGAAAGCAAATGGAACATACAAAGTTGATGATGGCTTACTTTTTCACACAAATAACAAAATTAGAATTAGAATAAAATAAAGACTAAAAAATTAAAATGCAGCAGTATGTAAATATATTTGTCTCTATAAATATTACTAATCTCTATTTAAAATTTGAATGAAGACTTTCACATTGATGGTTACTATTCATTAGGTATGTGAAAATGTTATTGTTATCCATATTTTTCCCCCTGGGAAAAATATTGGATCAGAACGACCCCAAATGAAAGAACCTGAGAAATCACATTCGGTTCCTCAAAGCAGTTCGGCAGGAGATTCTATAATGGAAGTGGCGGGGGCCTGTGAAGATCAAATGACCCTGTGTAGGAGAAATTCAGAAAATAACTATGTCGAGCGAATCTGGGCCTTAAATCCATTCTACGGGTTACATGTGGGCTCGGAAATAGAATAATGAGTGGTCAAAGGAGGAGTAGTGTCACAGAGAATCCAGGAGCAAGAAAAAGAAGAAACGGTGAAGATCCAAAGTCTTCGGGCTCAAAATAGTTCAGAACGAGTCCAAAAATCGGCTAAGTATGGAGGAGGTAACGGAGAGAGCCACGTGTCGGAACGACGCTTCTCTAAGGGTGAATCCAATAAAGGAGACTCAAACTCATTCCATCCCTCCACATAGCAAATGGTCAATGAGAGGTTAAAAGGCAAAAAAGGCGGGCCTCAAAAAGGCTAAGTATAGAAAGGCTTGTGAGGTTGCCATGTGTCCAAGCGGCACATCTCAAAGTTGAATCGAAATGCGTAGAGGCTCAAACAAGTACCTATTCACCACGTAGCCCAAGGTTTGAAAAGGTAAGGTAGAGGTCGTTGAAAAGTCCAAAGACCCGTGAAGGCTTCTAAGTATCAACCTGACGCTCCTTCAAAGGCAAATCTTGATCGGGCTTTCAAAGCGAGCACGGAGCCTCCACGCACCTGGTCTCTTGAAGGGGACATATTCGGGTTGAATAGTCAATGCATAGTGGTAGGTCGGTGAAGAGTGGCAGCTATCCAAATGATGCTTAACTCAAGGGTTGAATAGGCGGGGTTCTCAAACAAGCACCAAAATGCCACGTGTTCTTAGTCAAGAAATATGCCCCCGTCGAGCAAAGGACTTAGCTGAGAAACATAGAAATTGAGCAAGCCGGCGGAGGAAACCATGTGTCAGCTCCATGCTTTTCCAATATCAAGATACATGAGGCCACCCTCAAACATGCACCAGCTAACCACATGTCCCATATTAAAGAGGGGGCCCATTTTTCAAACTGGTTTTCCTGCCCTTTTGTACGGACCCGATACAAACTTTGAAGGGGCATATCTTTCGACTCAGGGCTCAAAATATTGCAAATATGACACCATTGGAAAGATATTGGATTCACCCACACCATGGAGATCTAAAACTTTAAGTTTGGGAGGTTAGGTAAAGGAAAATGGAGAAAACATCTTTAGGGCCATTAATGCGGGATTTATCACGCCTCAACAACTAGGTCGGATTTAATCTATCCTGTCTTTTCATCCTCCTTCTAGCGCCAAACCGGTGGTTGATGTAGTAAGCGGATTTGGGGGAGCATATTTTGTAGGAGGCATTAATAGCAGTGGTTGAGCTTCGACCTATTTTTCCCTTCTCTCTCTTTCTTTCTTCTCTCGATTGAATCTATAAATACGGGGTTGGGACTCATTGTAAAGGGTTGGACATTCTTTTGTTTTGCAGGCTCCCCTTTCCTTACAGCAAAGGAACTCATGGAGTTTGAGACATCCCCTGAGTTGTAATATGTTTCTTGTATTTACGGCCGCTTGTAATGCATTGTATCAATCTGCAGAGAAATAAAATACGTTTGTGATCGATTTTAGATCCTTTCTTGTCTCATTTTCTCTCATCTGGTCTTTCATTATAAATCTAGTTATTTGTGCTTGATTATTGTATGTATTTTGTTGGTTTGTGTCTATCAACAAAACTAATGTTCATCATTCCTTTGGTGCATCACCTTATAGCTTAGTTTGATTTCCTGCATTCCTTTTATCCATGCCTCCTTGGTAAAACTTAGATTAGGTTTAGGAATAGGCCCTCTGCAAGTTTTCACACATGCACTTAAACAGAGGAATAGGAACCAACCTTTAATCTAGAGAGTTTTTCCCATCTGCGAAGTCCCACACTTTGGGAACAACTCAATGTTATGCGAATCACACCAAATGAATTTTCCTTAGAAAAGAAGATCTGACGACTCATTTGGGGGTTTTGTGATTTTACACTAATAGTTTTTGGCACACCGGTGGGACAATAAGTCTCCATCGTTATTACAAAGTAAGATTGATGTGCACTGCTTATGATTCTAGCTTTTAAGAAGCTTTTAAGAACTACACATCTAAAGCGACTCTAAAAGGGACATAATCCACAAGTTTCAGCAGTCCAAGTTTCCCAAGTTTATGAGAAGGATACAAAAATGTCAAGAACAAGAGAAGAAGAATAGTTTGTACACAAACACTTGTCTCAGACGAGAAGGAGAAGAAGAAGAAGAGCCCAAAAGTCTCTATCTCCACCAAACAGAGCCTTATCAACACCTCCTCCTAGTAGGCCATTCTTTCAATAAAGAAGGGTGCTCGGGCCGATTAGGATGGCACACCAACAACCAAATCCTTATGTCAATTTCACTGGAAGCAACCCACTTGCTCTGAATGCACAAAACCCAGTCCCAGTGGCAGCATTAAAGAGCATCCCATATTTTCTGGAGAAAGCCAAACTTGTCCCTGTGACCATGTTCAAGACATTAAAAATGTTTGTACAATCCATGAGATTTGAGATGGACATTGCGGTCAATTTTTTAGCCTCTTCACTCTCGGGGCAAAGCTTCACAATGGTTTAGGAGCCTAGAAGCAAGCTCTATTCAATATTGGGACCATATGTGCACAACTCTTCACAACTAGTTTGGAGAAAAGGGAGATAACCTATCCTTGTCGGAGTAGTGACAACAATCAGAGAGGGCTCGAATGAGCAACCGATGGATTTCAACCTTAGATTTCAACGGACTAGGTACAAGATTCAGCAGAAGTAAAGCCCACTAATGAAGGTGCCTTCTTATACTTTCTTAGAGTTTTAAATTCTAATATTTCTTTAATGATTCAATCGATGGGAGGCACAACCTTACCTATAGCTTATAGCATTTCCGTAGGAGTTAAGAATTGTTTAATTCAAGTTGGAAAACTTGCCCCTAGGCCATCCATATCTCTATACCCAGAATTAGAAAACCCAAGTACTAGCCAAACACCCACAATAGCTCATATACCTACCCCCGTGAGTCAAAGTTCATATGAAGCCTCCACCTCATCATCTACCACCTCAAAAGAGGTTCGAGAAATTATTAAACAACTTCAAAACGGGAATGAGTTAGTAACCATCAAAAGACAACAAGCTCGTAGTTTTAGGCCATATCACCTCAGAGCTCAGATCAAGCTAGACCCCAAAGTATTAGAAAATAGACCACTAACCCAAATCGTAAATCAAAGTCAACACCAAGGGAAACCTCAAGGTGCTAGACTTTTTAGGTCATTGATCCAAACACATATTCAACATCAAGAGCATTGGTTCTAGCAGCAGAATAACATGGCACAAGAATATGATTGGTATTTCCCATGCGATCACCACATAATCAATCGATGTGCTTCAATGGTGCATTAAATCAAGCTCTCGATGGTGCGAACCATTGGTGTGTTATAAGAACCTATTACAAAGAAAATCAGCAGCAAGGAGCTCAAGCAAGAGGGACCCCAAGCAAAATTATGCTTGTCAATTGGTAGGCTAAAGACTTACGTGGAATGAATCGACTCCTTATCAAAGTATAACGCCATATACGATACCCAAGAAGAGAAATATTAGAGAAGGGAATTCATGAAACTCGGGTAACCATCAATCCTCCATTGCTCCACAAATTATTGGCATTCAAAATACAACTCCCAATATGCGGGGGCCAATCCAAGCCACTTTCCAAATCTACTCGAGGCACTAGTTGTAACAGCCCATGTAACAAGAAAAAAATGTGCCAGGAAAGGGCAGTAGAAGGACAATTTATTTAATATCATTGAGAAAATGAAGAGGACAAGTGTGAACATTTCATTGTGGGAGTCACCACCATTCCGGGGGTAGAAGGATCTATTCTAGGATCCAGTTATGCGAATCGGTCAAGCTTAAATCAACCCCTAGCAAGAAGAGAAAGTTCTTACCAATATGGATCAACCTAAGCGAAACCATGGAGAACAATGAGGAAAGAATCTAAAGCCTCCTCCATTTTATGTTTCATTGATCATTGGGGATAAATTGGTGCATAATTACATGATTGATTCGGGGCAAGTAGTTCTATAATGCCTAAACAAATAGCTGATCAACTTGGCCTCCAATATAAATTTATCTCTAGAGGAGTCATACAATTGGATGGGACAATAGTGACCACCGTTGGAGTCATCGGGATATGAGCCTCACTCTGCATGCCTACCCTAATGTGACCTGTATTGCGAACGTATTAGTCATAGTCTTGCTACCACATTTTACATTGTGTTTGTCCGGGGACTTCACTTGCCAAAATTGGAGGATATTTGTCTACTAAGCTCGGTTACTTATGCTCTTTAGAACAAGGTATGGAGTGAAGGCCACAATCAGATCCGAGCCCATAGCATATTATCACATTGAGTCTTATGTGCAAGCCCAATCAATGCGAATTGTTCGAGCTTTTGATCGGGAGGACCTCCTAAACACTTACGAGGTAGATACCAATGTAGGGTGTATTCCAGACGACTATTGACGAATGGGTAGTTAAAAACCATGCTTTTGACCCCTATAAGGAGATGGAAGAATCGAGCTAGGAGTCTACTTCATGCATGAGGAGAATCATCCTCTTCTTGACATCATTAAGCGAGCACAAAGATGAAAATGAAGTATGGCAATTGTTCTTTGATGGTTCGAGGAGCAAGATAAGGATCCCAGGAGGGGCTATGATTGTGTCCCCCAAGGTATGAAGTATTACTCAAACTTTACGATTCCAATTTTCAGCTCAAATAACTGCGAGAATATGAGGGTTTGGTTCATGGATTGCATTGGGCTAGAAGACGAGGAATCAAGAACTTGCAGTGTTTGGTGACAATGAACCTGGTTGCCAATAAAGTCAAAGGAAAAATCCATCAAGAATGACTCCGCTAAAAAAATACAAGAATAGGGTATGGGATATCATTGAGGATTTTGAAGCCTTCAACATTGTGTCCATACCAGGAAGGAGAAAAAAGCTATGCGATAGGCTTGTAATGATTGGAGCAACATTTGATGTGGTTGACAACATCAAGAGGAAAAAGAACAACCACATATCCATGTGATTGTGAGGCCTGCATTGCAGGATAATAATGCATGTTGGCGGGTGTTCGAGAATGATCAACGAGATCATCAATTTTTCTAAGAGGAAGCTGAATTCTCACTAGAAATCAAAGCAGATTAGAGCATGAATATGGAGATCAAGTAGTGTAGCTGCATACAAAGAAGCTTCCCAAAGGCTTAGTCACATTGGAGTCTATATTCAATCCCAATGATCGGTTTCGAAAAGAGAAGGCCAATATACAAATCAAAGGAGAAGACTCGGAGTCAATTCTAGTTGGAGAAGGAAAAACACTTCAAATTGGCGAAGTGGCCACCGAAGCAAGAAAGGTATGAATTCATGTAAATTTTCCAAGAATTTATAGATGTATTTTCTAGGAGCTATGAGGACCTCGGAGGGTTCAATTCGAAGTTATCACAACACACAATTGAATTAGATCCAGCTACTAAGCCCATCAAGAAAAAGCAGAGACCATTCAATCCACACATTGAACCTTTGATGAAGAAAGAGCTAAATAAGTCGATAGAGGAAAGTATCATATTTCCAATCAAACACTCAAGCTAGGTTACAAATTTTGTCCCAATCAGGAAGAAGAATGGAGAGATTAGGTTGTGTGTTGACTTTTGTGACTTGAACAGAGCATCCCTCAAAGACCACTACCCACTCCCCTGAATGGATTAGATCTTGTAGGTGGTGTCTAGATCAGAGAAATTCTCTCTCCTAGATGGCTACTCAAAGTACAACTAGATCATGGTGAAAGAAGATAATCACTTCAAAATGGCTTTCACCACTAAATGGGGCACCTATGTTTACAAAAAAATGCCATTTGGATTGTCCATGTCGGAGCCACTTTCAAAAGGGCAATGGATATTGAATTCAAAGGGTTGATCAACAAAATAGTACTGAGATCTACCTAAATGACATTACTGTGTTCTCCACAAATGCAACAGACCACCTTTCTCACTTAAGGCAGGTGTTTCAAAGGTGTAGGAGATTTGGGGTATCATTGAACCCTAAAAAATGCATATTGTTGGCCCATGAGGGTAGGCTTCTAGGCCACATTGTGTCAAAGGAAGGTTTGGAAATTGACCCAGAGAGAGTTGAAGCAATAAGAGCATTGCCATTGCAAGCCATAAGAAGGCTCTTCAAAACTTCTTAGGTAAAATCAATTTTGTCCACGAGTTTGTACTCAAACTTTGTTGCCCTTGTCAAGCAAATCACGTTGATGTTGAAGAAGAGTTTGATGTTTAGGTGGATAGCTGAAGAAAAGAACATTTTGAGGCCATTACAAAAGCTATATCACAAGCCCCAACTCTCGTGAACCCATATTTTGCTAAGGACTTCATACTATATGCCTTCGGTGGCGGTGACACGATTTCGCAATCTTAGTACAACATAATTGTTATGTTTATGGAGCTGTTTTCATGTTAGAGTTTGGTACACATGTTAAACTCAGATATTTTTACTTGATCCCACTCGCCGATGAGCGGGTCAAGGGAGTGAAGCCCCGAGGTAAATTTTCATGGGTGGTTTATTAACCCATGGGTAATGGGTAACCGTTATGGGCTGGTTTTGGGCCCATGGTTTTTCGGTACCCATTGTTTTGTAAAACCGCCTCTTTAGCTACCTATTGATGTACTTATAAATAGATGGACATACAATAGGATTTATATGAGTGTGTTTTGTGAAGGTGAATAGTGTGTGCGAATTCGGGAGGGTTTGTTGAGCACAACTCCAAACAAGATCTGATTATTGTAATCATGAAGACTATTGGCTTGTAATAAAATCTGAGCAAGTGTTCTTGGTGGATGTAGCCCACATTGGGTGAGCCACATTAAATATTGATTTCATGTTGTGCATTTTTCATTTACTCGTAATTCTATTCATACTTCTTATTATTGTGATTTACGAGGAATTATTCCACATTAGATTCTATTAATTCCTAACAAGAATAAAGAGGAAATAGAGCAGCGCAATTTCTTTCTTTAGCGAGTGGCTGGAAGATTATGAAATAAGATACTCCTTCATTGAAAATTAGGTCATGGAAGGTGATCGGAGGCTTAAAGAAGTTTAAGCATCTAGTTTGAATAATAAAATCCAACTATTAGTCTTAAAGTGCGGGAGTTAAAGACTTCTTCTCAACAAGGATCTCGAATGAAAAATGTGTAGGATGGATCACTCATGTCATGGAGTATGACATTGAAATCAAGGTCACTAAACAAGCAAGTCGTGGGAAGGGATGTGTGAACAAATAGCCTTGAGATAATAGAATAATTGTTTGCACTGAGTGTTACAGAGCTCGGTGTTGTTGAAAGGATTCATGCTCTCTTTGTGTGCAAATAAAACACCATTTTTGGGGCAGCGAGGCTTGAAAAGTGCATATTTTTATAATTAAAATTCACTATTCATGCTCCGGTTCATTTTTGTCTGAATAAATTGAGAAGGAATTCATTACGGGTGCTTTTCAAAGGAAAATGAGCTTTTATCGATGTCCAATCATTGCATATATCCTCCAATGAAGAATTGTCCAAATCGCACAAGTATGAAGAAATCCATGCCAAGTAAGAAGAAAAAGAATTATTGAGACGAAGATAGACAAAGCTATGATTTGAAGGAAGATGCCAAAAAGAACGCGCTTGGAGTGCGCATCATCACTTCTAAATTTACGAAGATTTGGAGACACGGATCTAGGCTCGGAACCTCTTGTGAATTGATGACTGATCCAGTAGGAAAGACTTCACTCATGCGTACGGGAGAAACTTCACTCATGTGCTTAACAAATGTATGGAATTATTTGAGTTGCAGCCTTTTCCATCCATAGCCCATTGCCAAAGTTGGCATACAGTGTTATGCAGTGCAGATCCATATCCGTGATGCGAGATGCGATGCAAATCTAAGATCCTCTTGTTTCGAATGCACGGCTGTGAAGAAGTCGGTGCATGGAAAATTCCTTCCAAGATCTGTGCATTTGCTCTCATCTTCCCATTTAAGCCTTCATTGAATTTTCATTTACCACGAGTGCTTTGGAATTTTTAATTGCTCATATGCAATTAAAAATAAGGATGATGAGTTATCTCTGACCAACCTTGACCTTTGATGCATGTCGGCAGAAGAAAGCTGCAAAGCTTCAAAGGATAAAAGAGAAGACAATGCGAAGGCAAAATTCCAGCTTGCTTCCAATTCCAAGATTGCTTGTAATTCCACTTGTTTCAGATCAAAAGTGTACGCTTCTAGATCTAGTTTGAATCATTGATGCCATATGGACATGAAAAAGGACAAAGTCGGCTTTTCTCTTCCTTCTTCTTTCCTCCAGAAAAAGTCGGCTTTCATCTTCCTTCTTCTTTCCTCCAACAAAGTAATTGAAGCGATCAATTAAATTATACAACTTAAGTGATTGGTTTAAAATCCATTACTTGAAGAAGTCAACTACTTGGAGATAGGTAGCGGGCATGCAAAATAGAAGGTTCTATTTTCCTTACTGAAATCATACATGTCATGCGTAAAGAGGAATTTAGGGAGGAGATTTCCGATTGTTTCTTTTCCGACTTCCACATGTGTATTCAACTAAAGCTTCAACTTGTAATTGCCCCTCTACATTCTATAAGTAGAGGAAGAACCTTCGAGGTTAATCAATCGAGAATTTGTAAGCAAGCAATCTTGTGTTTTAGACTTTGTCTTTGAACCCACTGAGAGCAACTTGAGGCAGAGAGGAATACAAAGAGCAGGTTAAGGAGAACTTTGTGTCACGGTGTACTTTGTTTCTTGCTTTGAATCTTAGATCTCTGGATAAACTTTGTGTTATTTTAGATACGGATCTAGAGTGCCTTTGCTTTATAATTCATTGTGTGTTCATATCTATTAAGTTTCTTCTATGTGCATGCAATTAACTGCTATTATCTACTAATTGGGATGCACATCTTCCCCATTTCTTCTCTGCATTTCCTTTACTTCTTTCATCTATAATTTTCCTTTCTTAAAGCCCTACTTACTTGCATTGAAAACTTCTTAGTTATGGTTCATGAACTAAGTGGTTAAAGTAAAACCCCACGATAGATAGTAACACATTTATATTGACAAATCGACACGGGAGCCTCACCGGTTAAATGAGAGATTTATCTCATTGCCTAGGTTTGATGCTTTGCGAAAATCTAGCCAATTGATTTTGGGCGATCATTCCGCTAGAAAGCAACTATCTATGTAGATCAAAGCTTATCATTGAAGATCATGAGTGTTTTCCATACAAAGTTCACATGGGTCTGAATGTTCATTCACCCGATCTGTGAAAGGAAGGACTAATCATTTCTTGATTGCAGAGAGCAATTCAATTTCAATCATCCTCCTCAAGTTAGAAGCCATAGATGTTGAGGTTAGTCTTTCACCGGGAAGAAGAGTGCACGCTCATCCGCAGATCCGGATCATCTTGACATCAAGAAATCCATAATTTGGAATTATTCATCAAGTCTACTCTAGGAGAGGACATGCCCGTTCATCATGTCTAACCGAAACCCACTTGCCTAATGTTGATGGTTCCATAAAGAGTGAAACCTGGACCTTGAATCTAACTCCTCCTATGATGTCTACCTAAAGGGACGAAAGAATTTTCCAAAATTCTTTGGAGATGGTAAGCAAAAATCAATGACCACTTAGCTCGTTTTCATATCTGTGGAGTGCTTAGTCGAACATGAAGATGTATCTGTTAGACTCTTCATAGAGACTTGCATGACTTTGGAGAATGGTTAGCTAATAGCTCGGCACCATAACCAATTGGAGCTCTTATGCGGGATGCGTTGCTGAAAAGATTCAAGGTAGTTTGAAGATTCCCGAAGTACATTGATAACTTTCGACTCACTCGGTTGAAGAAGAAGGAGCCACATGAGCACATGCGGGATTTTATTGAAAAATTCCAAGATTGTTAACATTGTTTAATCAAAAATTATCAGAGCAGGAAATTTATAAGAGCTTGGAACCTAAGAATGATGAGAATCAAAAGGTGTTCTTCATAAATGCTTTGTTTCATAAAGAAGCTATCAGTTTCTAGCAACTATAAGCACGACACTCATTTGTTAGCAGCTCAAAACAGATTGAAATTGAAATGACCTCATCATGGCTGGAAAGATAAAGAGAAACACTTACAGAGCTGAAAAGTTCATCCTCTGCTACTGCGATTCAAGATGCAAAAGTTAGCAAATGAGATGATGCGAGATGAAGAAACAAATTGATCAAATGAGCTAAAGGCAATATTGCATGGATCGAATTTCAACAACAAGGAAACCGCATTGCTAGTTCCCAAAATTAGCAATTGAATCTGCTCCCGAACAACGTGGAGATGAATGAAGAAGATTTGGAAGGCGACGATCGATTCGAGAATGATGATTTTGTAGCTCTAGCCGCGACTCCAACATTAATTTCCTAAACTACAAATCTAAGCAAACATGACGATGAGAAACTTCATGAAGATGATCATGGTCATGCATATGACCAAGTACTTACAAGATCACAAACTCGTTTGAGGCATTAGCTACTAACAGAAGGAAAGAAGGGCATGCATTTTTACCTTCTTCTTTAGCTGGAAGAGATAAGAATGCAAGTTCTTCATTTCAACCACAGTATAAAGTGGCTCGAGTATACGAATCTAAATTTCTTCTTTTGACATTTTTGATCATGCCAAGAAAATTAAAGTTCAAATGTCGAGAAGCAGAATACCAAGAGATTTTCCTTGATTAAATATGCTTTAGTCAAATATGTGCAATCAGGACAATCCAAAATCAAAACTTTTAAACAAAAAGATACTCCTCCACAAAACAAGAATGCGGTTGTTAAATCCTCACCTTCTAAAGAGTAGAAGTTTTCTATGTCTCCCATTTGAAACATTAATGGTTTCAAGTTAGTAAATTGCATTCTAGAGCTGCAGTGCTTCCGACAATGTAATGCTTTAAAGGTCTAGATGCTCTTAGGCTTATGGCTGACAAAGACCATAAAGGTCTTACTCCATGGACAAAAACAAGTCCCTTTAATCGGACAAATCAAAGATGTGGTATCATAAGATACTTTTGCAAAGATTAAAGATGACAATCTTAGTTGCGAGATATTCATCTGATCTCCTACGGATGACTGTTGAGTAGAAACTTTCAAGAAACTTTGGGAGGAGAAGTAAATATGGATTGTTCTGTGCTCATATTCCTATCAATGGAATTAATCGGAAGTTGGAGCCGAAAAAGAAGTCCGGGCACACGGTCACAAAAATCGAGGATCAAGATCTCGATTCTTTTTCAAGAATCTAACAATGTAAGGGTTTACTTCTTGGGAAATGGATAAAGATATTCGAGCAAGAACTTCGGCGGGCAGAGCTAGCAAAAAGAAGAAGAAAAATTTTGGACCTACGGGGTTTAAAGGCACATGTTGTTCTTTTGGATCGAGTCTTTGGCGCTCTACTAATATCTCCGAGATCATGAGGTATTTCCATACTCCCTGGTGATGTTGAGAACACCAATCATACGGCGGAGTATGAAGCATTTGCTTCTAGGAATGGAGCAAGCTAAAAGAAAGGAGTAAAACTCATCAAATCCCAATTTATAGTTTATAGTTTGCGGCTGATTCAAAGCTGGATTTGATGAGTTTTACTCCTTTCTTTAGCTTGCTCCATTCTAAAGCAATGCTTCATACTCCACCTGGTATGATTGGTGTTCTCGAACAGGCTTTGTCGGCAAGTATGGAAATACCTCATGATCCGGAGATATTAGTAGGCGCCAAAGACTCCTGATCCAAAAGAACATACATGCCTTTAAACCTGGTCCAAACTTTTCTTCTTCTTTTCACGCTCCTGGCACAGTCAAGTTCTTGCTCTGGAATATCTTTATCCATTTCCAAGAAGTAAACTCTGCGTTTTGATTCTCGAAAAGAATCGAGAGTCTTGGATCCTCGGATTTTGTGAATGTACCCTGGACTTCTTTTTGGCTCCAACTACGATTAATTCCATTGATAGGAATATGAGCATGCGAGACAATCCATCTTTACTTCTCCTCCCGACTCTTTGCAAAAGTTTCTACTACAAGCAACATCCTCGTAGGAGACAGAATATCTCTGCAACTCCGATTGTCATCTTTAATCTTTTGTGTGAAAAGTTGCGTAACACATGCATCTTTGATTTGTCCGATAAAGGGACTTGTCTCTCCATGGAGTAGCACCTTTTATGGTCTTTGTCAGAATAGCAAGAGCATCTCTTTTATTGGCATGACATTGTCAGCACCAATCTGAATGTCAATTGCTTAACTTGAAACCGATAAGCAATATGGAAGACATAGAAAGGATTCTCTTTTAGAAGGTGAAGATTTAACAACCTGCAAATGTTGTTTTTTGTGGAGGAGTATCTTTGGGTTTAGGAAAAAGGCCTTTGATTTCTTGGATTGCCTCGGTGATTACACATATTTGACTCAGATATTTAAATCACAGAAAATCTCTCAGGTATTCGGCTTCGACATTTGAACTTTAATTTTCTTGGCATGATCAAAATGTCAAAGAAGAAAAGAAAGAATATTCTGAACACTGCAGCTTTGATGGTTGAAATGAAGAACTTGCATTCTTATCTCTAGGAGCTAAAGAAGAAGGTAAAAGGCTGCCCCTTCTTTGTTGGTTAATAATGCCTCACCCTGGGCAGCTTTGTGATCTTAAGTAAGCGCATATGCATGACCATGATCATCTTCATGAAGTTTCTCATCGTCATGTTGAAGATTTTAGTTTAGGAAATTAATGTTGGATTCTTGTCCCGGCGGAGCTACAAAATCATCATTCTAGCGATCGGCGTCCTTCCGCATCTTCTTCATTCATCTCCATGTTGTTTCAAGGAGCAGCTTCAATTGCTAATCTTTGGGAACTGAAGCAATGCGGTTCCTTGCTTGTTGTTGAAATTTTGGCGAGGGCAATATTGTGCCTTGAGCCATTTGAATCCATTTGTTTCTTCATCTGCATCATCTCATTTGCTAACTTTGCGATGCTAATCAGTAAGTAAGAGAGGATGAACTTTTAGCTCAAGAAGTGTTTCTCTTTATCTTTCAACCATGATGAGTCATCTTCAATTTCAGCGCCATGTTTTGAGTTGCTAACAAATCAGTAGGTCGTGCTTTCATAGCGATTGATAGCTTACTTCAGAAGCAAAGCATTGATGAAGAACACCTTTGATTCTCATCATTGAGAAGCGAATCTGCGAATTTTCATACGAGAATCTTTGGAATTTTGCAATTAAATCCCGCATGTGCTCTTGTGGCTCCTTCTTCAGTTGAGTCAGTTGAGTTATCAATGTA
This sequence comes from Taxus wallichiana var. yunnanensis, assembly GCA_018340775.1. Taxonomy (NCBI): domain Eukaryota; kingdom Viridiplantae; phylum Streptophyta; class Pinopsida; order Cupressales; family Taxaceae; genus Taxus; species Taxus wallichiana. The sequence goes on along the minus strand of CM031235.1, from coordinate 210,272,598 downwards.
CTGGAATCTTCAGGTTGCAGCTGAACCTTTTGAGAACGCATCCCATGAGCTCACCAATTGCTTGTAGTGCCGAGGTAGCATATAGAACCATTCTCTAGCCAAGTCATGTAGAGTCTCTATGAAGAGTCTAATAGATACATCTTCATGTTCGACTGCAAGCACTCCACAGGATATGAAAACGCAGCCAAGTGGTCATTTGGATTTTGCTTTCCATCTCCAAAGAATTTTGGAAAATTCTTTCTCGTCCCTTTAGGTAGATCATGGATAGGAGGAGTTAGATTCAGAGGTCCAAAAGCTACACCCCATGGAACAAAGCGCCGGGGCAAGTGGGTTTCGGTTCAACATGATGAACGGGGCATGTCCTCTCCAAGAGTAGACTTGATGAATAATTCCACTGCGAGGATTATGCCAAGATGATTTGGATCTGGATGGCGTCTGCACTCTTCTTCTAGGTGAAAGACTAGATCTGCGAGCTTCTAACTTTGAGGAGGATGATTGAAATTGAATTGCTCTTGCAATGGCGAAGAAATGATTAGTCCTTCCTCGCACCTTCACTGAGATCGGGTGAATGAACATTCACCTGTGGAGATTTGTATGAGAAAACACTTTGATCTTCAGATAAGCTTTGATCTCTGATAGATAGTTGTTCCCCATGGAGTCACCAAAACTATTGGCTAGATTTTACGCATAGCATCAAACCTAGGCGTCATGAGATAAATCTCCTCATTTAACCGGTGAGGCTCCGTGTCGATTTGTCAATAAAATGTGTTATTATCTATCGTGGGGGTTTACTTTAACCACTTAGTTCATGAACCATAACTAAGAAGTTCTCATAAACAAAGTGTTGTTGTTGCTCAAGAAAGGAAGTATTTTATAGAAGAAGGAAGTAAAGGAAATACGGAGAGAAGAAATGGGGAAGATGTGCATCCCAATTAGTAGATAGCGAGCTAATTACATGCACATAGAAGAAACTTAATAGATATGAACACACGCAATTATAAAACGAAGGAAGTGCTAGATCTAGATCTAAAATAACACAAAGTTTATCAAGAGATCTAAGATTCAAAGCAAGAAACAAAGTACACCATGACACAAAGTTCTCGGAAACCTGCTCCTTTGTATTCCTTTGCTCCAAGATGCTCTCGGAGTTCAAAGACAAAGTCTAGAACACAAGATTGCTACTTACAATTTTGATTGATTAACCCGAAGGTTCTTCCTCTACTTATAGAATGTAGAGGGCAATTACAAGTTGGAAGCTTTAGTTAAGCGACACATGTGGAAGTTGGAAAAGAAACAAGCTGACAATCTCCTTCTGGAATTCTCTTTGCATGACATGTATGATTTCAGAACCGAAAATAGAACCTTCTATTTTGCATGTGCCACCTATCTCCAAGTAGTTGACTTCTTCAAGTAATGGGTTTTAAACCAATCACTTAAGTTGTATAATTTAATTGATCGCTTTCAATTACTTTATCGGAGGAAAGAAGAAGGAAGAGGAAAGATGACTTTGTCGGAGGAAAGAAGAAGGAAGAGAAAAGCGACTTTGTCCTTTTCATGTCTGCATGCACCATCTAATGCGATTCAAACTGATATCTTGAAGCACTGGATCTGGAAACAAGCTAGAATTCAAAATGAGTTAGAATTGGAAGCAAGCTGAAATTTTGCCTTCGCATTGTCTTCTCTTTTATCCTTTGAAGCTTTTGCGATTCTTCTTCACATGCATCGTCTGCAAGGTTGGTCGTAGATAACTCATCATCCTTATTTTTAATTGCATATGAGCAATTAAAAATCCTGAAAAGCACTGAGTGGTAAATGAAAATTCAATGAAGGCTTCAATCTGGAAGATGAGAGCACATGCACAGATCTTGGAAGGAATTTTCCATGCATTGAATTCTTCACGAAATTCATTAAACAAGAGATGATCTTGGGCTTTTCGCATATGGATTTGCATCGGCATCGCATCTGGATATGGATCTGCACTCGCATAACAAACTTTAACAAGCAACGGGCTATGGATGGAAAAGCTGCAACTCGAATAATTCCACCGCTTTTTTGTCTGCACATGAGTGAAGTTTCTCCCGCACGCATGAGTGAAGTCTTTCTGCTGATCCGATGCTATACAATCAATTCGAGAGGTTCCGAGCCTAGATCCGTGTCTCCAATATCTGTAAATTTGAAGTGATGCATGACTCGCTATGTGCTTTCTTTTTCATCTTTCTTCGCCATAGCTTTGTCTATCTTCGTCTAAATAATTCTTTTTCTTCTTATTTGGCCGGATTTCTTCAATATTATTGCAGATTTAGACAATTCTTGATTCGAGGATATATGCAATGTATGGACATCGATAAAAGCTCATTTTCCTTTGAAAGCACCTGTAATGAATTCCTACAATTTATTCAGACAAAAATGGCCACCGAGCATGAATAGTGAATTTTAATTATAAAATCTGCACTTTTCAAGCATCTTTCCCAAAAATGGTGTTTAATTTGCACATAAAAGAGCATGAATCCTTTCAACAATACCTGAGCTCTATAACACTGTGCAAACAATTATGCAGACAAAGATCAACCTCCTTCAAAGCATGCGCCAAATTTGGAAGCTTTTAGCCTTGTTTCCACCTTGCCTGAGCAAAATCCTTCTTCAAATGGGGGCGCACTTTTCCTCTTGGCTGCAATTCTTTACCTGTGAATTAAATAATTCACCCATATGGCTGCCCATGCTTATATAACCCTCACAATTCTATAATTAATAATTGCCCTAACAATTAAAGGCAATTAATTAATTAAAAATCAAGCTCTTCTCTTTTAAATATAGCATGTTTAAGGACAACCATCCAATCAATTAAATTAATTCAATTTAATCATCCACACTTCACTTCACTTAAGCTTCACAGTGTGCTTTGACCATAGCCACTGAAAATAGGAATTAATATAATCATTTAATACTTTAAAAAGTATTAATTCCTTCTCAAAAGGGGCTGCATTAAATAAATTAAATTTATTTAATTTTGGAATTCTATTTCCAATTGATTTATTCCCCTTTGCTTTTGTTGACTTTTCCACAAGCTTTCGATGCCAAAATTGGGTGAATAAATATTAACAAAATATTTATTCACTACATTATTATTCACCCAATGTGGGTTGCACTTTTTGCATAATAGAATTCTATTTTTAAGAATTTACACAATGGGATTCTTTACCTGCAAGGCAGCCCCGGAAATCCCATGATCCACGTAAGTGATTTGACTTTGACAATGGGATTATTTACCTGCAGCAAGCGAGTGCAATAAAATCCCATGATTTCACTTAAGTCACTTTTCTTTTATTTCACCATGGGAATTTTACCTTAAGGCAGTAATAAGTTCCCACCTGCTGCGACTCTCTAACTTTCCCACTGCAGCTTAAGTGAATTTTATATCACGGGAAAAAGTACCCTGCTAAGCAGGTATAAAATTCCCACCTGCCTGTTGCTTCTATTTTTCCCACTGCAGCTTAAGTGAATTTTCTATCACGGGAAAAAGTACCCTGCAAGGCAGGGAATAGAATCCCACCTGCCTGTTGCTTCTATTTTTCCCACTGCAGCTTAAGTGAATTTTATAACACGGGAAAAAGTACCTGCCTGGGCGGTATAAAATTCCCATCATGCCTGCGGCTTCTATTTTTCCCATTGCAGCTTAAATCCTTTGTTTTCCAAAAATGCACCCATCCATGCAGGGCACTCTGCACGACTTCACTTTTTCCCAGTGATCCAGACCTCCGATGGCGACTTCCTCCGGGCATAATGTGCGTATATGTTTTCCAGCTGCTCCAGGCCAAAAATCAGGCTTACCTGGCAAAGGAATTGTTCTAGAGAAATTTCATAGAAAACAAAATGGGACAACACAAAAACACGAAAAATTGCCAAAAGTTACAAATAAAGCCCAAAACTTAAAATAAGTTAAAACCCTTCTGGCACATAGGAATAATGACATATTCGCTCATAATAGAGTTAAAACGGAGCGCAAATAGCCTCATACGGGGCTCAAAATAATTAAATACAAATTTCCCGTAGACAAATCCCGACGACAAAATATAACAACTTTGGGCATCTGGGTATTTGGCGAAAAAGGCTAATATGGCTCTTTGGGATTATCTTGACGCAATACAAGAACTTTCAGGCAATAAAAACACAAAACGACCCATTATTTTAGAAGTACGAAATTTTTTCGGATAGGGTAGTCGTAGATTTCAGGATGAAATATGGGTGACACCACTTCCATACTCCATCTTGTTTCATGATACATATCCTATATTTTGGGCACTTTGAACCACTATATTGGAAAAATGATTGATACACTATTGTTTTAATGTTTAGACAACTATGAACAACTTATACTAACCTTGAGTGAGGTCTCTTGAAGAGACATCACACACAAGCTTAACAAAACCTTGGGTTATGCATATTATTTTGGCATAAAAGAATATATACTATACAACATTATTTCCAAAGTTTATGTTTGATTCTTTTCTTTCTTGTATAATGTGATTGATTTTTTATTTGTGATATTCCAAACAATCTTGATTAGATTCTTGAAAAAGAACTCGATGGCGATAAAATCAAGGACACACCAGCATGTAAAGAAAAACAAGGCAATCGAGAGATGAAAGTTGTCAAATCTCGTCTCACCAAAAATACTTATCGATAGGGTTAGTTGTAGACAATTTCTTCTACACAAAGTATACTCACTATCCTTTCCACTAACATTTTTCTTAATACCCTCTTCAACATTCTTTGTAATAACATCTTCCACTTTTGCCAAATGACTTCTCGAAATTTACTGCATATCTACACAAACACACTTATTTTATATCAATCAACAACTATCAACTTCTATTAATCCAAAGCAAAGTCCTTGTGACTTGTAGACATGGTAAGTAAAAAAATCTTGTTTGGAGACTTATTACTCTACCATTTTGCCAAATTTTTATAATAGAAAATATTCTTCTTGTATTTCGTGTCTATTATGGAGACTTAGTATTTATCTTGATTTCCCAAAAATATAAAATATAAAATATTTGAATGGACAATAATTGGGAATTATTAATTCAACACATTTGAGAAATTACTATAATGGGTGTTTCTATAATAAACATTATTTTACTGTGATGCAACTCCACCGCCATAGTGAGATTTCTGAATTTTACATTATGCTTTTCAATGTCATGAAAACTAGCTTTTTCACCGCTAAAAATTATTTGTTTGGGTGCCACCCAAGTGATTTTTCTCTGTGGAAGACAATTTAGAGAAATGGCAAAGTACCAAATTCAAGTGATGTCCGAGACGAGGAGAATAAAGGATTTTGCTTAGGAGCAATGAAGCATTGGGGTGGGGAGGATTTCTGCTTTATTTCAGGACAAATAATCTACTAGAATTTTTGCTAGTTTGGCATATATGCTTTGAAGGACCATAAAAACCATCTCATTTCGATGAGCAACAATGGTTGGCTTACATACATTTTATATTTATTCATCATTTTTTTAAAGTTTACCATCACTAACGCTTTTCTTGTATGGTACAAGTTCATGAATATTGCGGTAATATTTCCCTTTCATATTTGACCTGTTTTCAATGTTCACTACGAAGTTTGTGCATGTTGAACAAATCTTGTACTTTTAGCAACAATTTCATAAATTTAATATAAATCATAAAAATCAAATTATATAAATATGTCTAATATAGGTCGTAGAAACAATGTGTCACCAATATTTTGCATATAAATTTAATGGGTTTGTTTCAATCAACATTTCTTTTTTGACATATGTCGAGAAGATGTTAGCAAATGTTTTCGAGCATGCATAATTTGTATGAATTTACAAGGCCTTTTAATAAATCTATTTTATGCATGTATTGCAATCATTGTAGTCCACGAGACCACATTCCAGGCATCATTGTAGTTCATATGCCTTATGTATGGTTCTCCTATCGATATGTTGCATTCACTTGACATGTTTTTCTTTTCAAACGCTTGTAAGATTTCATTTGTGGTAACAATTGTGTTCAAATAAATATTCTAATAGTCATGAGGAAAAATTATCTTATCTCTCGCATCTAGTGCACATTTAATATAACTCATATTGAAGTGCCAAAAAAAATAATAACATGGTTTAGATTTGGATGCATTGGCGAGTTGTTCTTATTTTCAAAAATGGGTTGTTATTAAATTTTGGAAGTGGCTAATAGTCATTCAAAATGAAGACTACCCTATATAGAGTATATTCATTTATAATCTTCTCTCTCATGGCAATACATTGAGAACTTGTCGGGATGGAAATGGGTTATTGTTAAACAATATTAAAAAGATTATCAATCGGGTTAAATTTGTGAGCACCTATGACCTGCCGTACAATTATTAAGTGATGTTGTCTATGTCATATACCCTCAAACATTGGCATCTCGGAGTAAGAACTTTGTGTACCTCACCCATGCGAGACATGTTATTCCTTGCCTAAAAACAAGGTCAACAAAAAAATGATAGTTATATTTTAAATATCAAGTTTCAAGCGTGATGGACAATTTAAATAGTTGTAATTATTTTATGGCTAAAATCATAAAAAAATGTCTAAATGGGTGTCCAATTTAACCCTTGTATTAGCAAACTCATTTAATCATCCACTGCTCGAAATACAAACTATCCAAAAAAAAAAAAAAGATATGAATACTAAACTCCATAGTTATAACACATTCAAAGAGTTCACCTTCTAATTACATACTCGTCAATTTTACATATATCTAATTCTAAGAAGACCATCCACTTTTACATTTCTTCACGAGTATGAAACATACAATCTTCCTCCCAATATCCCAAAAATATCATCTTCAACAATATTTACAATATCATTACCTCGTTCCCTTTAACAAACACTTTTGGTTTCTTTCTTTTTAGTGTTTTCTTTTGTTCTACAACATTAATAAACATGTTTAATCTTGCCTCCCTTTTTAGCGTATGTTTTTTCTATAAATATCTTTGCATACTTTGAAATAAAATACAAAAGCAATTTACACTAATCATAAACCAACGTGGCAAGATTCGTGCCATCCATAGTCTATTGAAATACTGGAAGCAAAGCAACCATTCTTTGCAACGACTTTCATTTCCTTCCACAGAGAGATACAAGTGTATTGTGGTGCAGAAATAATGGCAGAAGAAAAAGTTCGGTTTGGCATCATGGGGTGTGCAGGCATAGCCAGAAAAGTTGCACGAGCAATTGGAATGACACCCAATTCGTCACTATATGCTGTTGCGAGCAGATCAGTTGATAAAGCCAAGGCGTTTTCCTCTGCCAACAATTTAAGTTCAGAAGTAAAGGCTTATGGGAGCTATGAGCAGCTTTTGGATGATCCCTGTGTGGATGCAGTTTACATGCCTCTCCCACATCCTTGCACCTCCACTGGGCTCTCAAGGCTGCCCACAAGAAGAAACACATTCTTCTGGAGAAACCCCCTGCTCTCACTGTAGAAGATCTTGACACCATCACAGAGGCATGTATCACCAATGATGTCCAGTTCATGGATGGCACCATGTGGATGCACCATCCCAGAACTCCCAAAATGAAGGCATTTCTTCAAAGTCCAGAACTCTTTGGAGAACTCAAGTTGGTAAGTATTCAATCCTGTTTTAACACAAAAACATGATTTGTTTTTCTGTTGATTTTTAACTGAGTTTTAGCATCTCCTTTTTCTTAAATCTGGATGACAATTTGTTTTGGGTTCTCTGTGTACTTTTTTGTCTAATAGGATACAGTCTAGTGTAATTCATTCATCTGGGTTTTTTCCTCTCATCTGCATGTTTGGTGGTAATTGAATACTATACCTAAAGTACTAATGTGGGTACGACTACAGATTACTTATATTTTTAGCCTTTAGAAATGTTGCAATTATAAAACAGTTCACTGCCATGGTTACTTGCAGGTCCGCAGTATCTTCACAATTGCTGTTTCTGGTAAGTTTTTTGAAGAGGACATAAGGATGAAGCCGGATTTAGATGCACATGGTGCACTGGGTGATCTTGGATGGTATTGCATTAGGGCAATTTTATGGGCTAATGATTACGAATTGCCTCAAAGTGTGACTGCACATCCTGGACCTATTTTGAATGAAGCTGGAGTGATTACAGCTTGTGGGGCTACTTTCTCTTGGCAAGATGGGAGGGTGGCAATTTTTCATTGTTCATTTCATATCCAGTTGTCCATGGATTTAAGTTTCCATGGGTCTAAAGGAAGTCTGCGACTTCATGATTTTGTGATTCCTTATGAAGAGAGCGTTGGATCATATTTCTCTTCCACAGATGCTAAGCTTTTGGAAATGGACACAATCTGGGGCGCGCCCAATGAACATAGAGTTACAACAGAATTGCCTCAGGAAACTCTTATGGTTCAAGAATTCGCTAGCCTGGTAAAAAGCATTCAAGAATCTGGAGGAAAGCCAGATCCACATTGGCCCTCCATCTCGAGGAAAACACAGATATTGCTAAATGCTGTAAAAACATCTATTCACGAAGGCTTGAGTTGTGTTACATTGTGAAGTAAATAATGAACTATTACACTACAAGGTGTCTTATTATGACAGAAAATAGAAACCATGTTTCTAATATAAGCCAAATGTTTGTTTAGTAATATGAACATTTCTACAGTCTTTTATATTTTGTTTTTAGGAGTAAACATGTTTGTCCATTTAAGGCTGCAACCAAAAAGATCTGCCGAATTTTTTTATTCTCTGTTTTAAACTATGTTCTGAACGTATGACCTGACGTATTCTCTGTTTTAAACTATGTTCTGAGGCAATTATCATCATGGGTATGAGCTCTTTAACAGTAAGAAAGTAGCCATAGTTGCTCTTCCTGCATCCATACACTTTCAATGGCCTTTAAAGGTTGTCCTAAAAAGGAAACATTTACGTCTGGAGAAGATCTGTCTGTCTATTGAAAGCCTTCATCATCATTGAGACCTGCAAGACCTGTGTCTTGTCTATTGAAAGGCTTCACCATTATTCTAAATTCTATCTGATCGGTACTTAGTGGGGATTATTCTATTTGCTTCTGCCGCCCCCACTGCCAAGATTTCATGGGGTTTCCTGCTCAGTGAATTCAGGAATGGAGTCACCGCAGTAAATATTTCCCCCTTTTTATTTGATTGGAAAATTGAGGGATTCGTTTGGGGTAATCAACCTTATGTAAAATGAGAAAAACAAAGAAAGAAAGAGAAGGGAGGGGAAAATAGAGAAACAGCAGGTGAAGAGAAGTAACAGGGAAAAAGTTTGAAAACAGAATTCGAAAATTTATATAACATCAACCCATTATTGGGTCAGCTCGGATTTCTTCATCAATCTCAATTTTATTTTGCTGGAAGATTTGCTAGAAATCTTTCTCCTCTCAACCTCCGTCCAAACCTGGTCAGAATAACTCTGTAAGCTGCCAAGGGAAAAGAGTAAGCTCCGGTTGTGCTCTTTAGGAGAGGGGTTGGGGGAAAAGATTCCACAGCCTGTGGAGCTGAGGGATCACGAATGAAAAGTTTTTGAGTATACCCATTGATGAAGGTAGGTCAGTTTAGGCAAAAGCCCATTAAATCTGTACATGAAGCCATGGAAATCTGTTTCCTGCTTGGTAGTTCCTAATGGGTCATGATATAATTGTGCATTTCCCCTTATTTTTTATCTGTATGCAGATGCAACAACTGTAAGGAAACCAAGAAAGAAAAAATCCATTTGCTTTCGCATTTTATTTAACTTGCAGTCTAGTGATCCCTTGTGTTTTGAACTTTCAAAATGAATGCCTTTCTCAAATTCCAGACCTCGTTGGAGGCCTTAATCTGGTAAGTAATCAATCTGTTTCCTCATTTTAACAAAATAATATACATTTATGTATTTGCCGTTTAAAATTTGGTCACTCTATATCATCGCATTTTTCCCCCATGGTATATCATCTCCTACTTCTATGTTTTCTGGATTACAGTACACAGTCTAGTGTAATTCAGTGGTCTGGGTCTGTTTCTCTATTTGTGTTTGATGGTAATTTTTTTAATTTATTCAAAAGCACTCTTTTATTAATAAAGAAGATATAGTACACTCTTCGAAGAAGTCATATCCCACAATGTGAGTTATATTGAATCAAAAAGGCGTTGAGAAAGGTCACTTCATCTCACGAGGACATATTTAAAATAAAAGTGTGATTTTTAAAAAAAAATAAATAAATTTAGAGCAAGCAACAAAAAGGTTTCAAACAATGTGGAGGCCCACAAAACAATATGTTGGAACAATGAACATGGAGGTTGATAGAGGTGGAGGCGGTGGACTATCCAGCTTGTCCCCCCAACCATTGGTGGCCAAGGGGTGGACTCTGTCAAGGATGGAATCCCACCCGTCATGTTGTTGTTGCTCTTCTTTTTCTTCATGTTGTTTGCTAAGAGAGATGGCTAACGCTACCGTGGAAATTTCCCGAGAAGGGGAGCCCCACCCACTTCCGCTGCTCGCCAAAGATCGTTGAACCGATAAAAACACCGCCACTCCGGATGAGAGAAAGACGCCTAGATCGGGAGGAGAAATATCGTTGAGAGAGTGGCTCCGCCAACTTATGGAGCGGCACCTATGAAAACCTCAACTACAAGTGTGAGGGAGAGTAGTAGCACTTGGAATACGGAGGAACCCAACTAACATCACACAGATATTACCCCAATGTGAAAGCAATGATTGAAGATGTTCCACCTTCAAACAAACTTTCTCCAACATTACCTAGATTTGAAGCATAACTTTGGAGATCACAATAACTTTATTAGTCACTAGGAAATTTCTATATGTACTAGTGATATTAAAGCAAATAAAATTTTGTCTTTCCAAATATGAAATAAAATATTGATTTAATATAAATTGAATTAAATCTTTATTTCAGAGTAACTACTCTAACAAATGATATTATGGTAATTATGAACAATATGCACAAGAAATAAGCATTCAAAGATATAAAGCCCTAAGCGAATGATAGAGGGATGGTGGACTTAGGCCGATTGATCTAGGCAAAGTGTTGGATCTACCTCCAAGTAGTGTCAGCAAAGACTCGATGAGGGTTTGCAGGATTTTAAGTAGAACTCGGGACCGTGGCCGGATGGATAGAAGCCGCAAGAGGATAGGAGTGCCCTAGGCACTAATGATTGATCGGGAACTTGTGTCCGCTTAGATGCTCGTAACTGGGATTTTTCGTAATCGGTCAAGGTCTTCGTTGTTAGTTGCTCTTTGTCGCTCCGATTTTGTTGTTAGATCGCTCTGGCCATACTTGTAACATGCAAAACAAATAAATTAGCCGCGCATGCCCACAAACCACATCAAATCTAATAAAAATATGCGAGAATGGGAGTCGACTAACCCCTACGTTCACCCAAAGAGTGAATTTATGACCGAGTGTTGCACTACATCTTAGACTACATACAGCTTCCTCTCTGTGTATGTGTATATGTGCCCTAAGTTGCCCTTATGCAAGTCAGCACGATGATAGCGCTCCGAATCTAGACTTTTACCGAGTATGCAATATGTGTGTGATGGAATAAAATAAACTCCCCTCCTATGCAGTTTATGCAAATCAATGCAACCCTTGTCCCTTGTATGAAAGTGATAGATATATGTTTTATAGTGCTCTTGTGCCTTTGTGCAAGCTTAGGTGGTGATAGATAATGTTTATAGTGCTTGCCCTTTATTTGAGAGAAGTAACTAAGTATATATATGATTCCCTTGTTTGAATTTCATAATTGAAAACTAAAAGGCCGACCCAAAGTACTTAAAAGGTGACCAAGAAGCGAAAAAGACCCAAAAGAGTAAGAAGAAGAAAGAGAGGGATAAGAGCGCCTCGAAGGGACAGGAGCACCTGGGCTCTTCTGTCCTCACTATGTGCTAGTGTCTGAGGCCATCAAAAGATAAATCAGCCAAGTGCCAACAGAGCCGTAATGTGTGTAAAGCCATTGAAATGCAAGAGATAAAACAATCAAAAGACCAAAAAGAGTTGTCAAACACTTGTCTTCTTACTTAGGAATCATGTATACATTAGTATGCTTTAGGACCTAGAAATGTACCCAAGTGCATAGATTTTGTGTCTATATTTTCCCCAATTTATGTTGTTGAGTGAATACTCGATAATAAAGTAGATCAAGATTCGTACCTTGTAAATGGAAGCGAGCGTAGCCGATAGCGTGCCTAGTGGACAAGTAGTCATGTAGAGCGAGAGTGATCGTAATGTGAAGTGTGACAATTGGGAAATGGAGGCAAACCATATGGGTAAATCATATGCATATAGCATGTTGTTGGATCTTGTGCTTGTTGATGTGAGTCGTTTTTTTGCTTGTAAGGACGGACCTACAAAAGAAGAGAAATAGAGTAGTCAAAGTCCAATATATGAAAAAAAATGCATGTGTAAGTAAGTAAAAGTGTGTAGGAAGTATTAGTTAAGGAAAGAGTGCGCTTGATGTATAAGAGAGTATAGGATAGAAGTTGTCATGTTCGTCTTCAAGATGTTGTTGGGATGGATGGAGTTAAGCCACTAATTTGAGTATCCCGCCACCAAGAATGAGGTTTTGGGCAATCTCATGCCAAGGATGAGTTTTTGGGCGATCTCACGCCAAGAGAAGAGTGTTGGGGAGAGAGGTTTATTTTCTCTCCTTCAATGATGCTTCTCAAATAATAAGTGCCATTACAGATTGGCACATCTCGATTTGTAGCCAATTGAATGAGTTCTCAGAATCAAGGTAAGTGCCTGATACTATAGATCTGTATTATAACCTGCTGGAAACTGTGTTAAACTAAGAAATTGTGTGTGTTTTCCCCCCAGTGACATTATCGCCCAGGTGGGACACAAGCGCCCACCGTTCTTGTCTACTACTGGGTGCTAGTGTCTACTTTGTATTTGTGATCTATGTCTGATTTTGGACCACTCTATAATTGTGTAGCTTTTTCATTTTGTATCTTTGTGTTGTTATGTTCTGGAGCTTTGTGTTGTTGGAAGGGTGATTTGTTCACCCAATAGTTGCCCCCTCGTTTGGGGTGTGTGTGAATGTAGGAGGATGTGACCCAAAAAGAAGAAATAAAACTAATATGTATATCATGTGGGTTGGATACTATAGGGGTAGGGGATGTGCATGGTAGAAACTAAGGCACATGCAAACAAGATAGACTAGAACAAGTGTTAGTGTAAAATAGCTAGCATACAATAGAATACAATGTAACAAGCAACTATGAAGACAAGAGGGATACCATGAAAAGTGGGTTGCATACATGAGACATCGCTCACAATGTCATAAGACAATCAAGGCTGCGTGGCATAAGCAAACAATGAGCAAGACATATCATAGGGCATAGCCCGTAAACAATGGAAAACAATAAAAAATATGAAGTAACAGATAACCATGGTTGTATAGAATCTGCAAGGCAAATACTACACATGAAGCACCCATTAGCATGTTAGAAAGATAAATAATATATATCAAAACATGTATAGATGAATCAAAAGTAAGTGACAAGAACAAAAAGTAGTAAATATTGTGACTATAGGACCTGTGAGTGTGGAGTATGAGAAAATTAAAGGTAAATACCCCTAGGAGCCTCGGTGGAATATGTAAAAAACATTGTTGAGCATCATGCATCATGTAAGAATATGTAAAAAGTCGTGCATTCACCTCAAGACACCATGTGAACGCACATGTGTATAGAAAAAGATAATGACATACTAAGTATTCGCCTAAGATAGGAAACAAAGTATAACATGTAAATAGTATAAGCTAATTGTATGCATGTGATTGAATTAATCTATGCTAATGAAATGAAACTAACACCAAATAGAATCCTAACTCGCTTAATCAACAACATAAACATCATGATAAAGCTAAAAAGGAAAAGCTTAAACTAGTGCATAAAACATTAAGAACATTAAATGCAAAACCAATCCTTTGATATTTGGATGTGCTTTGTAATTGTAGGTACTCCTTTAGTGAGCTAAACATAGCTACATAGAATCAAAGGAACTTCTCCATGGAAGAGGAAGACATCTCACTTATATGACTTAATTCCCATGTTAAGTTCTTCTCTTATTATTCTTTGCCAAGTAGAAGATGGAAATGGTTGCTTGATCAATAAGCAAGGTCCAATATTGAAATGCTCTTATCATATGCAGATGTCTTAAAAGGACATGGTGTAAATTTGAACAAGGTGTACTAGGTTCTTTATATAGCTTTTCACTTTGGGAGAAGCTTGTAACCTATTGAATGTGGGATAAAAGTAGAGTAGAATTAGAAATGAATAAGTATTATTAGAAGATATTAATATAGGATTAGCAACTCATGGGAGTTGGAGATGATTTAATTAATCAACTAGGATTAATTAATAGACCAAGATAAGTGTAAAAAGCCATTTGAAAGTGATTTAGAAGGAAATTAGTAGCATTTGAACGGTTTGAAAGAGGGATTTAACCAATAAGAGGGTTTTTTGATTAATAAAAAATTAAAAGGCTTAATTAATTAATAATGGTTAATTAATTCATTAAAAGAGGATTATAACTAAAAAGTGTCGTTAATCGACATCTAGGATGAGGAAGACTAGTTAATTATTGAAGTGTCGTTAATTGGCCAGAAATGAAGGGGAATTTTAGCTAATTAGCGAGAAATTGCTAATTATAATGAAATGATAGAAAATAGGATAAGAAGTGCAATTTTAGTATTAAAACTACGTAGTCAGATTTAGGTGTCTACACTAACTAAGATGTGTAGATGCTATATGACAGTTGATAATGTGCTACGATATGCAAGAAGTTCGAGATGGGAGGAGGTTGCATTGCCCCTCAATGGGTGTGTGTGATGTGCGGTTCATTTAAGAATTGATCACTCATCATACAAGTATGAACCATAGTAACAAGAGTGCGTCATTGATCCGTAAACACAAGTAAATACATTACTTTTTCTCTGTAAAAGCTCTAGATCCAAGTTTTGTATAGTCGCAAATTAATCCGAAACTTTGCACATGTCTGCGCATCGAATTTGTTGGATGAAATGTTTATTGACCTGTAATACAAAGGAAGTATCAAACCCTAGGAAAAATAAAAGATGCAAATGAATGGGTCGGACTGACCTCAAGTGCTAAACTAGTGGTCTTATCACTAAGTGTTACACTACATTTCGGACCCGAGATGTAGTTCTGGTGAGTGTGTGCATGTCGTTCCCTAGGTGTTATTGTGTTAGTCGCACTTTGTGAAGGAACGAGCAATATTAACTATAGAAAATGTAAATAACATGTGTATGGAATAGAATAAAATCCCCCTATGTAGTGTGTGTGATGCAAGATCTCCTAGCCTTGATGCATGACACTATATGGATGCAAGTGATGCAATGGATGCAACTCTAGATGGAGTGATAGTAGTATGTGATGCTAGGACCCTCATTATGGTCTTATAACTTTATATTTATAGGGATCTCAAGATTAATTTCGTAATTAATCCCGACAAGGCCAAGTAGGAAAAGGGTAAGGATGAAAAACGGCTAGAAAGGCCCCAAAAATAAGCGGGAAAAGATGTTCATAGATCGGGCGACAAGAGTGGGACCAGTGGCACCATGGGGTGCTCTAGTACCGAGCTAGTCAGGCGCCACGAGTTTGGGATAAAATGACATGGCAATTGTGAAATGGATGGATAAGTGCTGGAAAATACACGGGAACTACAAAATAAAATATAAAATAAAGATGGCCAAAATGTGAGATTAATTAGTACTTTATGCACTTGAGAACCATCTAAATAGTAGTATAAGACTGGGCTAAATAATGTCTAAAGTGCATAATTTGGTGTCTACAGTATCTTCTGCATGCTATGAACAACTGATAATTCTATCAAAGTGAAATACTACCATCAGAGGAAACTTGCAATAAATGTAGTTGTTATTACAGACATGCATCATGAACTAAATTAGAAATACAACACTTCCATTTTCTTACATGTTCAAGAAAGATATTAGGAGATAATATGGTATTGTGTTTTCTTCATGCTTTGAGAAATCGATGATTTTATCGAGTTAAATGTTGCTATCGAGATGGGTTTTCCTTTTTACCTTATTTCATTAATTCGCATGCAAAGAACTTTCACCATGTAAGGGAAGTATGTTTTGATTGCTTGGATATTAAATCTATTAATGAGATCTAAATATGAAAGTCGTCATTTCAGTTCAATATTAACTTACTGTAATCAAAGGATTTTGCAGAGAAAGTGAAATACTTTTTTATAGTAGTCTCTAGAGTTTGAAGTCCGATATTAACATTTTTAGGGATCATTCTATGTGATCATAAGCTTTTCAAATATCTATGTTGATTCCTTGCTTACTTCATATCCTTCAAATAGATTTGACTAGGTAACTTCTTACACTTAGTCAAGCTAGTAACAGTCACACATTGTTTGCAACTTTCTAGATGAGTTGGAGAATTCGTTCTATTGTCCTTTGACAATGACCCACACTCATTTCTCTCTTATTTCTTTTAATATCTAAATATATTTATTTTTCCAAAATTAAGAGTCTTTGATGTTATATCTAGTATCTTAAAAGACTTAAACACTTGGGGTCATGCATTTGATGCACATCAACTCTGGTTAATGGTTTTATTATGACCTCGAGATACAAATATATATGGGGATCTATGTTTAATCCGAATTACATGCCAATATACTTTCCTAACAGGGGGCAAGATAAGCATTCATAATGGGTTAAAATTTATCGCATTAATGTTCCATTTTAAGTGATACGACACCAAAGTGTGCCAAAGCCACCTGCCATGGCTTACTGAGCATTTCTAAAGAGTCGACGACGTTGTGCACTTAAGTTTCAAGATAGATATCAATATCTCTATCAGTAAATATCGAAAAATTATGACACTTTCAGGTATGTCTCCTACTCATTCCAAACTCTATTTTGAGGTTGGTTACTTTCTTTTTAATTGGGAACAATTGAATTATATAGATATCAGTATTTCTAACTTAAAATTTTTCTACATAAATATCAATATCTTTACCTTAAATATCGAAAAAATTATCATACTTCAGATATCTTATTAATTTGTCAGAGTAGCAATACAAATTTTGATATCTTTCTCATTCTTTTGTACGGTTGGATAACAATTTCGTCGCTTTTTGTTTCCTAAATACATACAACTTTTATTTTAAACAATGTTGTTTCATTTGCACGTTACATGCCGTTACATTATGGCCGGTTATGGATACATTGTGCTCATTATGCGAGATGAACCATTGCAAGTTGGGCCCTATTGCTCATGTTGTAGAATGTGTTACTTCCATCAAGCTCAGTAATAAATTTTCAATCTTCCTTTACTTATCAATGGAAGGCCTTGCTTTAGTTGTTCTAAATTTTTTATGTGTGTTTTGAAATTTTAATGACACTTGGTATTTCCTACTTGGTATATGCAGGAAACAAGGAATCTTTGCTGAAATAAGATATTCCCTTGACAAATTACATGTGTCATAACTGATAAAGTATGATTCCTCAATTCAACTGGGGGAATACAACCCTCCTGTTACCAAATGCTTCTTTTGTTACAAACATACCTTTGACAGTTTCAAGCATTTTTCCCTCTACATGTATGTCATTTACTTTCATGTTGCTCTAATTGTGTATCTCCATCACAAATTGATGCAACAATGTATGTCACTCTTTGAAGTTACATGTAGAAAAAAACATGTCATTTTAATACATCAACATTGTTACCGGTCATTACATATTTCCAGTTCACAATGACACTCATTAACTTTCAGTTTTCATCCACTGTTGTTTGCTTCGGTTTTCTCCACCCCTATCGTCGTGTCCATTGCACCTTTGGGTGCAATTGCTAATTTTAACTCAATAACTATGTGTACAATTGTATGTCAAGGGTTAACGATATTTAGGTACAATTTTGTATTTTATCTTATTTAATATTAATAAAATGTTTGTGGACCCGTTTGTGGGCACACGATACAACCCAAATTGTTTTTAATTTATAATATTGATTACTGGCCCACTATGACATTGTAGATTATATGTAGTCATTGATTGCACTAGATGATATTTGGTTATTATTTATTCTTGAAATTCAGTTTTTTATCCTTTACATTTGTATTGTCTCTAGAGAGACAATTTTTTTGAAATTAGTATTGTCTCTAGAGAGACAAAAAATTAGTATTCTATATTGTCTCTATGGAGACAAAAATGATATTGT